>JAKCVP010000029.1:0-58280 GCA_023512835.1 Taxillus chinensis
ACAGGCAACGGTGAAGGTGGGAGTGCGTGCGTGTGCAGAGGTGGCTGTGAAGCTGCAAGTCACAGAGACTAGAGCGTGCTGCTAAGTATAGAGACGATTCGGAGCGCCGGGCTTGGGCCAGATGCGACACCGCCTATGACCGCATGGCGGCTCTGTTGGCGGCTGCTGCCACTGGACCCCCGTGTGCATAGAGGAGCAGGCGCCGTGCGACAAGCCTTGCGATCAGCAGAAACGCCCCCGGTTGCTGTGGAGCGCCCACTCTACTGTCCAGTCGTGCCAGTAGTGCAAGCAGCAGCAAGCGATTGATGCGGAGAGACTAGGTAGGCGCAGGTAGTGGGCAGGCAGGTTGATTTTGTCTGGTTTGCTCAGGTCCCATCTGCACCAGACTCCCCTCTCACCCTCACTCTCCTATCCTCCGGCCTCCTACACGCCTCCCACATTCTTCCCGTCAGCGACTTTATCCCCTTACCAGATCTTTAGTCGGCGGCAGCTGCCACGCCGCATCGAGCAGGAGAGCCCGCTAAGCCATCCTCTTGCCGCCCTGCGCCATCGCCATTGCTCCAGTGTTGGCCTTTGAGCATCCGCCAGCCACTGCAAAATCCCCTCACCCTGCCCCTTCGATCCTCCGCAACTGCTCTTCCTTCACTCCTCGGCGTCATGCATCGTCCTCAGTACAACGATCAGGACAACATGGGCTCCGGTCGCGCTGTCTCCTCCGCAAACGCCTATGTTCCAACCCAGCAGCCGCCGAGTCCCACATACTCCCTCGACCCCCACGATGACTACGACAATTCTTACCACTCCTACCAACCACATCAGCCGCAGTACCAGGCCTACTCCAGTCCTTCAGCGATGGGCGCTCACTCCGACCTGCCTCCCGTCCCTCCTGCGCACTCGAGGAACATCTCGCAAGAGGATACATCGTATCACGGTTACCAGCCTTCCTACTCTGACAACCCGTACGACCACTCTCGCAACCACGAGACGTCACATCCGCCTAGCTCGTATACACCCTCGGCGGCCTCAAGAGGACACCACAACCCCTTTGCCTCCACCTCAACTCTGGGCGGGCCAACCGCGGCCGCTTCTGCCGGCGCTGCATTTTCTCGAATGGACAATGACCATCTGAGCGCAGAGCGGCCAGGCATGAACCGCCCGCTAAGCACAGACTACTCCAACTACCCAACAAACAGGAGTCACCACAGTGACAATGGTTTTGGTGTAATAGATCCAATGGAGCTGGCGGATGATGACGATGACCCATGGTCCTCGACACGCAAAAACAAGAAGCGCATTTTTGGTGCTGGCGCTGCAGGTGCAGGAGCAGGCGCTGCTGCTGCTGGTCTGTCCAAATCGGCTCGTGACGCCAGCGGTAGCTACAATCCAGTGGGTGCGACTTCGTACGATACCGAGAAGAGCGCATGGCTGGCCAAGGAAGCCACCAGAATGAAGCGGAGGAAGATTGTCGTGTTCGGGTCCATTGGCTTGATCATTCTACTTGCAATTGCTGGTGGAGTGGTCGGCGCAGTCTTCTCTCTGCGAAAATCAAATGGTTCATCAACGTCAAACGCTGCAGACGACAATGGGGGCCAGCTCCTCACTAAAGACTCGTCGCAGATTAAAGCTCTGATGAATAACAAGGATCTGCACAAGGTCTTCCCCGGGATGGATTACACACCTCTGAATTCTCAATACCCCGACTGCGTCCATAACCCTCCAACACAGAACAACATCACCAGAGACATTGCCGTCATATCGCAGCTTTCGCCTCAGATTCGTCTGTATGGCACAGACTGCAACCAGACAGCCATGGTCTACGAAGCTCTCGATATCCTAGGTCTTAAAAATGACATGCGGATATGGCTAGGCGCATGGCAAGACGGCAACACAACGACCAACAAGCGACAGCTAGATCAATTGTACGATGCCATGGATATCCCGGGCATGAAGGACGTCGTTGCCGGCATCTTCGTGGGCAACGAAGTGCTCTTCTCGAAATACATGACGGAGGACCAGCTTCTGGGTGTGATTAAAGACGTGCGCTCGAATGCGACGAGCAAAGGCTACAATGTGCCCGTGGGCACCTCTGATCTCGGCTCTAACTGGAACACAAATTATGCTTCTGGCGTCGACTTTGTCGGAGCCAACATCCACCCATTCTTCGCTGGCATCGGCGTCGATCTTGCCGCGGGCTGGACCTGGCAATTCTGGCAGACGAACAATGTGCAGCTGACAGCGGGCACGAACAAGAAGCAGATCATCTCAGAGGTTGGGTGGCCCAGCGAAGGAGGCAACGACTGCACCGATGGCAAGGGCACAAACGTCAAGTGCGCGTCGCCGACGGCCGGTGCGGTCGCAGGCATCGATCAGATGAACAAGTTCATGGGCGATTTCGTCTGCCAAGCGCTTGCGAATGGCACGACGTACTTTTGGTAAGTAGAATCCTTTCCCGTCTGTCAAAGTCTGAACAAGCCATTACTTACGCGGGTTTCTTTCAACAGGTTCGAAGCCTTTGACGAGCCCTGGAAGATCAAGTACAATACGCCTGATGAGGGCTGGGAAGATCACTGGGGTCTCATGGACGTGAATCGCAACGTCAAGGACGGCCTTAAGATTCCCGACTGCGGCGGCAAGACTGCGAGCTTCTGAGGCGGCCCTCTGGCGGATTGACGCGGGATTGTTTTTAATCGCTTTTGAGCAAGGGAGGTTTGTTTGCATTACTGCCCTTGAAGCGAGGAGAGGTTATTTGCATCTATTAGTCATGGCATGAAGCGCCTGCACGGAGTCTGAATTGGCTGGATTTGCATCATATCGGCGTTATCTAGGTGTCGACTGAAGGGGGACCTTCAAAGTTCAGGGTTGACTGGACCTGGCGTGCCTAGGTATCTTACCTTACCTAGGTAGGTAGATGTGTACTTGGGCACGCTCAGCTAGCGTATGGCTAGCATGTGTATTGTATGAGTGATGATCAAAGGGGCATATTCCAGAAAAGAATAGTAATTCACCGATATGTACCAATATCAAGTCCTGTGAACGGCCTTACTGTCGGCGTATCGTCATCTCATCATCATTAAGTCGGCCATGTTCATCTATAGAGGGTGAAGGCTTGGATCCAGCATCCCATCGGCGAGAGTGCGCAAAATACTCATGCTGAACCACGGGTCGGCAAGGGAGACACGCTATGCAGAAGGCGAGAGGACGGAAGGGTACCGTATCTATTCGGACCGGTACCTACCTTACAAGCAGTAAAGAATCTTTCTTTTTTTGTACGCGACGCCTTACCATGTGGTCTATTCTCCGTGCTGGACCTTTTATTCGGCGGGGTTTAACGTATAGGTTAAGGTTGATCTACGACCCGTGCAAGCAGCACGTATAGTACATGATGCTTATATTTGAATTTAGATTGGAGATTGCAGCTCGGGGATAGTGCTCGTACTGTTTGTGCCTTGCATGCGTGTGTTGGATGTAGCTTTGTACCTTGATAGGTTCTAAGTTATCGGCGGTATCGTTTGTTAGGGCACGTGATTGTTTTTTCGCAACGGCACGTGCACGACGCGGAAGGATGAGTGTGGCAGAACTAATCCAAGAGCCCACATCATACCGCCTAACGCTTTCGATGTAAAAGAGTGAAATTTCGCGGACCTCTACCACTCGCGCCGGCCTCCGTCGCTTCAAGCCACTCCAGATCGGGAACCGAGTCGGACCTCAACGTCTTTTCCCAACTCCTTCATCGTCTACAGACCTGCACCGTGGCCATCAGTATCGATGGCATCACTCGTGCTACCATCCTTGTAATCAGGGCTCACAGTACAGCTGAGTCAGGACGCACCATTCTTCACAACTTCTGAGACAGCTTTCCCCATCGAGAGCCACCACACCCATCGCTTGCAGTGCGACGACTGCAAATGGGTTCACGGGTACAAGGCTGATCTCTTTCGGCCATACCCAACATAAGGTACGGCGCGGTAACACGTCTACCAAAAGTCTCATCAGCCACGAATGTGACTTGTGCAACCGTCTCAGACATTGGAATGGTCCCACTGACCATCCCATTACGTCGTCGCCTCCCTCCTACTCCTGACTATCAGACCACATCTGAACCTCCACCAAGTCTCTCATCTCTTGCCGAATGACTCTCAAAAGCCTATTAATGCCTTACTGCGAAATAAAACAGCTTCTTCAGACAATAGCCATCGTCAGGCTGGATCGACGGGTATCCTAGCGTCATATCAAGATCAACTTTAAATGCAAGCCATGCGACGATCTGGCGCAACACGATATCACCATGTACAAACTCTATTCGTCTGCGTTCATTTCCATCAAATCCAGGACTTGCGCTCGAATCGTGATTCGCTTGCGCCAATGCGTTGACTCCTTTACACCTCCGTCAGCCTCCGCCGACGGGAAGCCCAGCTCCCACACCTGCAGGTCGCTCCTGCCCGTCCAGGCCCATAGCGCTGGCTACCCACCCACTCTACCTTATGTGACTCCCACCAGCCTTGCACGCTCCTTCAACACTACTTCTCCCCATCCACACACCTATGCACCCCCCTAGAGATTCCTTCGCTTCAATCCATTAATCTCGTCTTTGACTCTCTGCAGCACTCGTTCATTTTGCCTCGCAATTGATCCACTCTCTTTCATTTGCCCATACCCATTCTTCAGACATTTCCCACCGCTATGTTGGTCAACATAGCTGTGCCAGCCTTGCTGTTGGCTCAGCCTCTCCTGGCCTGGGATCCTGCAGCTTTCCCCGACCATACCGTCTTCGAGCATCACCACCAGCGAAACATTCGTGCTCCCGAAGGCTCACCCGTTGTCCAGCAGCTCATCGAATCAGTCAGGCCAAATGGTGCTCCTGCTTATTCCACTACCAATACAGTTGCTTCTGCTACTCCTGAGGCCCAGCCACAAGCCAAGCTTCCAATCGAGAGACGCTCAGGCCCCGAGGAGGAACCTTACAAGGTCCGACGAGCAGCAGTCGCTGGTGTTCTCCAGCCCAAGGTCTATGCCAATACATACAAGCAACCTAACTTCACCTCTACTCAGTACCTTGGCATTTCCCAGCAACGCCCAATCTTGAAGTACCTCCCTCACACCAATGAGCGTATTGTCGACATTGACAGAGCAAATGTTCCCAACAGCACTTATCCGCCCTTGTCCGCCAACTCACCACTCTACAATGGCACTGGAAACCTCCTCGTCCCGGACGCAACGAAGCTGAGGAATATCACTCATGAGCCCTACTTCTACCGCGACAATGGAAAGGGTGGATACCTCAACGGTGAGCAAATCTTCCTCTACGCAGACACCGGTACCCTCCGCGAAGACGAGAACCTCGACTTTTCTGGTTTCGTGACGTCTTCCATTGCCGTCGATAGCGGCCGCAATGCCGAGTTTGGTCAGCCGCCTACCATTGTCGACATGCCTGGCGAGTTTGATGGCGAGAGCGGGTACGTTCGTGGCTTCGTTGAGAACACACAGGGCGAGTATGCATACACAACCGACTACCAGGACTATGGCAAACGCTACGCCTTGTGGCCGGAAAGTAGCATTACGCCACTGGATTCCAGCCGTGCGCTCAACTGGCCTTCGATTGTGTACATCAATACCGCGGCAAACCCTGTGCTCCAAACCGCTGGTAACACGCTCATCGAGCTGGCCATTGATCCAATTGGAGGGCCTTACTCGAATCGTATTGCTTCTGAGCTCTTCGGACCAGATGATGTACAGTTCGGCACCATAGGAGGCGTCCGCTCTTGGGGTGCTGAGGGTGAGGGTGGTCTTGATGGCTGGGTCTACTCATTCGCCAACTTCAACCAGGGCTTCTTTGGTGGGCTGATGCTCGCACGCGTCGCTCCAGCAGACGTCGCCAACAAGGCTGCCTACCAGTACTTCAACAATGCCACACAGACCTGGTCGTCGACGATGCCTAGTGCTACAAACCCAGACAAGTCGGCATTCTTCGTTGAAGGCCCATACGCTAATGTCGACATGTTCTTTTCACCGCGCCATCTCACTTGGATCCTGGTGTTTGAGAGCCCTTTTGCCGACAACAGATTCTACTACCAGTACTTGAAGGTTCCCGCCGGTGGTATCAAGCCTACCTACGCAGGCGGTACTTTTGAGGATCTTGCTAGCGCTATCCACACGTATGCCTGGAGTGACATTTACCTGCTGTTTGTCTGCCCCAAGCCTGGCAACGGCAACTACGTGTACGGAGGCGGTATGAACGCTGGCTACTTTGGTGCGGACGATATCGTGAATGGTGGAACCAAGATGTTGCTGCACTGGAGCGAGCCGCTAGCTGCTGTAAGCTTCTTCTCTTGTTTCAACTGATCTGACGGAACTAACACGCTTTATCCAGGATGACTGGCGACAATACAATTTTGACTCGGCGGTCGTGACCTGGAACTAGGCTGTATCTCAATTAGGACTGTAGTTGTGAGTGCTTGCCATGGCTGTTGTTTGCCGTTTCCTGCTGGGTATGGAGTAGCATAGACTAGAGCTACTGATGGAGTATACGGTATCCTTTGCCTTTTTGTTTTTGCAAGAAGCGAGCGACCAACCTGAACCCAATATTGAATAAATGTTGTTAGCCCTTTTCTTCTCTGCTTCTCTGCTTCTTCACCTGATGGGTTTATAGCGTTGAAGACCTCGATTATTCACTTATCGATGTTGATAGTGATACGTCACATGTTCACTTACCCTAAGTAGGTAGCACCCTTCTCGAAACTACTGTAGTGGTGCGATACGGGCATCCTTGGGGACCCCCCCCCCTTTTTACAACTGCACACGCCCACTCCGCACATAGTGGGCGGTCAGCAAATTCGTTTCTTTTGTCTTTCATTTGTGAACACCCCAGGCTTGGCGGCGTACATCCTAATAACAAACCTATCTGTTTACCTTTATATAGGAGCAAGGGCTCGCAGAGTTTATTAGAATAATAAGTATTCTACCGTCCTCCTTTTTCGAGTACTAAGTTAACGTTCTAGCTCGCCGCTATACCTCGCCTATAAGACTGATTCTGTATCCTTAATTGCTACACGCCCTACCTGCTGTACTCAGAATGGTAGCTGTTGGGTATAGGTTTAGGAGTGCTTATGGGCTCTGCTCCATGGGTCCCCTCATGCCCTACCACTTCTCTCCACTACCGCAGGTAAAAGTACTAAATCACGTATATATAAGTAGCTTACGGAAGCGCCTTCTGCCTAGCAGTGCCAAATTGAGAGAAATCAATGAGACCTAGAGTGAGGTCGACAGTGAACAGACAAGAGACAAACAACTTTGGGGAGTAATCTAGACATTTCATGTAATGTCAACGATATGTCTGTATACGAGTATGAATTTTTTGGCCGTGGATTTCTTTACTTATTAATGGAGTACATATAGGTTGGTAGGTAGGTAGGTAGCGAGAATGTGCGAAAATAGTGATGATTGCGTAGGTGTAAAGTATAGTAGGTACTTACCTAACTATATCGTAAAAGTTTTTTACGAAGAGTATATTTCAAGCGCTTCTTGACTACGATGAAGCTTTTCGAGCAAGAGGATGAGAAATAGAAAGAGAAAGGGATAGAGAAAAGAGACAGAGAAAGGGACAGAGAGAAAATAGATGGGCTAGACAGCGCGGGACGGTAGGGAGAATCTTACCTGACCTACCTACCTATGAATACATACATACATACCTATCTAGATCTAAAAGTTTGCGAACCGTAATCCTATCTACGATATTTTGGATATCTGACGTTACTTGCCTATCTTGGGTAGATAGGTATGTTAGGTATGTACAGTAGTCCAAGTATGATTGAACCTTTTGTATAGTTGGTATTTCAAAGCTTCGTGTGTTCAAGCTGAAGATTAAAGGAAAGTCGAACGGGGGTGGGTATGCGATTGGGTATATCGCTGCATGGGGCGCGAGCATGGTACTTTATCTAAAGTCCGAGGAGAAGAATGAGCAGAACAAGCAGAATGAGAAGAATAAGAAGAACAAGCTGAATAGGCAGAACAAGCTCAGCGTCTTCGCAAACGGACAAAATGGGCCGACAAGCCTGCCGAGAGCACACATGCAGCATAGCAAGGATACCTAGGTACCTAAGGTAGGTAGTCCACGGCACAAGTGGAGTAAACAGCAGCCGTGCACGTGCTCTGTAGGTACAGTACAGTACAGTACAGTATTGTACAGCACAGTACCTTACAAAGCACGTACGGCACATGCTGTAGGCAGGTACGAAGTACACGCAGTACAGTAAGCACTCATCCATCCATGCGAGACGGGCGGGTACACGTCCAAGGGGGGATTCTCCAATAGATTCCAGCTACACGCGTCCGGGATCAGGTAAAGTTGGCGTCTACGTTCGGGTATACCCGGTTTCTCCAAGGGATCACGCATGTCTGCCTTACTTGCGGATGAGTAGGTAGGTATCTCATACAGGTACTAGAGCAATTTAATTGCTGATGGTGGGCTTGGGCCTCAATCAATCGCGCTCGCCACACCAGAATACTAACGCAGGTGCGGATGTGATACTGTGGTTTTGGGGGAGCAAAGCCCCTTCTACACCGGAGGCCTCAGTGGGGACTACACATCTTCGATGACGGGGGTAGATGGATCGTTGAAAAGGGCGCAGAAGGGGAAGGCCATGTCCGGGCGGGCATATAGCGCCCTCCTCCTTCTAGACTAGCTTGGAAGGCATGAGATCAACCCTACAAATAAAAGGAACCCCGCCGGATACGGGTACTAATGCGGTGGAGCAGAGCATGGCAACCTACCCAACACCAACCTACCACCAATGTGGACTGCAGGACGGGCAGGAGTGCGCAGCAATTGAGGACGCAGGATACAGCCCTACGGTCAGGGTATGGTGGATGGAGATTTAGGTATGCGGTGATTGCTGCGCAATACCACGAACAGGGAAATGAAACAACTTAACACTCAACAAAACCAAAAAGGACGAAAAATGCCGCAAAACAAACGCTGCCACCCGTGTGCAGGCATGGGTGATTTGCAGGCATGCGAGCGAGTGGGGCATGGGCGGCAATAGAATGCCACCCACATCGCACCACTACAGTACAGGAGGTCCTTGTTAGATCTCGTAAGAGTTATCAATCTCTAATACCCAAGCAACACCTATCTATGCCTCGATGGGGCCGTGCCAAGTCGAAGCGGACGAGCATGAGCTGGCGACGAAGCAGCGACGTTGACTGGCTCGCCAACCAGCACAGGAAGGACCAGATAAGAGATGGGATCCTAGGCAGTCGAGCAGATCCAGAAATTGGGGCTGGCCAGACAAGTGCCTCCCTATAAAGACGAGCGCATTGCTTGTCAGTCTGTTTCAGGCCGTTGGTGGAGCGTAGGTGGTTCCTGATATTGCCATCTCCACACAGGGACGCTGGCCTATCCAGACCAATCTCGCCATGTGCTCGCGGCTTGACTGCCACCCGGATAGACGCGTCCTCATTGATCTCATGGACATTAGGTGGGTCATTACACCTGACCGTTAGGCGCGGCAAAATTTCTCCTACGGTCCTTGCCAGCGTGCAGGCCGGCTGCAACGAGAAGAGCGACGGTACGCCGCTCTCCGCGATATTTGTTGTTGCTCTCGAGCGCGTGACGCTGAGGCTAGCACTTCTGAGATCCAGGATCGCCGGAGAACATTTGAAGCCTGTGCTTGTCCGGGAGGTACCGCCACAAGGAAGCGCATCCGCATTGCCCTGCAAACAAATCTAGATATCTCAGCGATGCAGGATTCCGCGGTGTCGACGCATACGAGGATGATGGCGAGGGCTGCGCCGTGCAGCTCGGCCTTTTCTCGCGGGGCAATGCTGGGCAACTCATCTCGCTTATCTTGAGATGGCTTTTGGCGGTGCTTCTGGTGTTTTTGAGACATTTGCGGGATGGTGACAACCCCAAAAAGGAAATGTTCGAGGTCGGCAAGAGGAGACATACTAGGGATCGAACGCCTGGCGGCAATGCTTGACGACCAGGATAATGCCAAACATCCGTTGTCGGTGAAGAGTCTCTCTAGTGTGAAGGCAGTCTTTGATGTCACATTCCTTCTCTTTTTCTCAAGTTTGCGTTGGGGGCTAATATGTCTCGCAATGTTTCAAGGGTGCAGCATCATCGACACAATACTGACGACGGACCTCTGACTTTGCATGCTGCTCTGCAGACTTTGGACCTCTTCATCGCGTCCACCAAGACAATGACCACAGAGCCTCTTGTAAGATCAAAAGTCGTACTTGTATGTGCCGCACAGGCGCTTCTGACAACTGTCAGACGACGCAGTGCCCAGCGTGCCAAGCCAAGCCGGTCCAGTCAGGGCGCAGCTCGAAGCGAGAATGCAACGACGAAAAGGCTTGACTGAGCTTGACTTCTTCGTCCCGCTTCCCTTCACGCATGCGGCTGAGTAAGTTGTCTTTGCGGAGTTCTGCCGCGTGCTTGGCTACTCCTTGTTGCATCGGCATATTCGCTGTTCAGGGCGTCCACGCGATCCTCCTTGTGGTGTGAGGGGCCTGACACCAGCAGTCGAGCGAGTTTTCTCCGCCGAAAGAGCGTGCGCTAGGCAACACATTAGCAGAGCCTGACGTTAGATGCATGAGAAGCGCGGGAATTTCGGTGGCGCGGTACCCTTGAAGAGTCGCATCTGCAATAGGAAGCCTACAGCATGAACGCATGTCGCGTCGCGACTGAAGCTGCGGCATGTACTGCTTGTAAGAGACGCCACTCGCTGAGTTCCTAGTAGCGCAGACTTCTGTGAGTCGTTGGCGGCCTCAGCTATAAGTGCACCTGCATGCAGATCAGGCCATCGACGACAATGCACTGACGGTCACAGTAGAACCAGGGGGATTCCAGCCAAAAAAGGTGCGTTCCTGTCAAGTCAGGGATTTTGCTTGCTGCTCCCCAGCGAGCGAATGACGTGAAACGCAGCTTCTTCACCATCTGCAATGTCGCATCGGCCGCGCGTTTTGAGTTTAGCATGATAGACGCTAGTCGGCTATCTTCCCACGCCTCCACTTGTCTATGCGCGATCCGACAATACCGACCAAGTTCAATGCACGCGCTCGCACAAGTGTACGACGCTGCTTGCATTGGTCCTCATGCAGTAGTTTTCATTGCGCGTAGCGATGCAGAGGTTGACGACGCAATGCCTCCATCGACATGGCAATGTCATACAAGGTGCGCACTGTTCACAACGCGAACTCAGACGCCGCTCCGCTCCGAAATGCAAGCTGTCTGTCATCGCGTGATGGGGGCCCACTCTGCCACTGGCTGTGTTGCCATCAATGCCTGGGGTTTTCAGGGGGGGTGCAGGATATGGCCGTCTCGAGCGCCGGGCGCCCGCGCTTTCCGAGTCTCGAGCAGCCTTCCGTCTTGCCCTCCGTGGCGGACCTGTCAGACCTGGTCGATGTCACTGCTGCTAAAGGGGATATTATGATGCAAGACGTCTTTGGCGTAGCCGCATAGTCTTGCCGCGAATGGAAGACGATCTGGTTTTCAGAGTCATCCGCCATACCCTAGCGTCTCCCGTTAGCTGACGAACGCGCAAGGTGACGAGACTGCTCTACCCCGGAATACATATATTGCCTCCACCCCATCATGGGTGTAGTCAAGAGCAGTCTTCCTCATCATCATTGCCAAAATGACACGACTGTCCATCGTCGCTGCTCTGGTCCTCGCTACCGCTGCATGGGCTCAGGATGTTGGGACATACAGGTCCAACACCGTCGACATCCCACCAGCAACAGCAATTCCAGCTGGCGGTCCCCCAGGTGCCTCTGGCAGCTTGAGAGGCGACCCATCTCTGGCGGGGTATTACGCTGCCGAGCCTACCAGCATCGAGGATACCGGGGTCCCAACGAGCTTGTATAGTCTTGCTGCCGGACAAACTGCGAATCCAACACTCGGTTTGCCGTTAGACTTGAGCGGCATCGATCTTCCTCAACCTATCCGCGGCGGCACAAACACTCCAGACGACCCAGGTCCACGTAAGGGTTGAAGACATTGGCCGTTTCTGCAGCGCTAACAGACAGCAGGCACTCCTGAGTACGACAGATTGAACCCAGATCTCTTCGCGCCTCCTGGGACTGATACTGGTGAAGTTCCCAATGCGAAGTGGCCCCTGGGCTTGGGTCACAACCGCCACGGGCTCAAAAATGCCGGCTGGGCTCGTCAGCAGAACAAAAAGGTCTTGCCCGCAGCTTCTGACATGGCCGGTGTTGACATGCGCTTGGAGCCGCATGCGTATCGAGAGCTTCACTGGCACAAGGCTAGCGAGTGGGCCTTGATGCTACGCGGAAATGTGCGCATCAATGCTGTCGACGCAAGTGGCAGGACCTTTGTCGACGATCTGCAGGCTGGAGATGTCTGGTTCTTTCCGCCCGGCGTGCCACACAGCATTCAGGCTGGTGCAGGTGGCTGTGAGTTCTTGCTGGTCTTCGACGATGGAGAATTCTCGGAAGACGGAACGTTCCTGGTCTCCGAGACTTTTGAACGCATGCCTCGTTCTGTACTGGCGAAGAACTTTCGTACCGACGTGTCGTCATTTGACAACCTCCCTGAGGGCGAATTGTACATCTTCCCAGGAACTGCCTTCCCTGAGGATATCAAGGAGTCCAACGTCACTGGCCCTGCAGGAGTTATTCCCAAGGCCAATGGGTACTCGTACCACTGGTCTCAGCAAGCGAATTACACGGTTCCCGGCGGCGCTGTCAAGATCATCGACCCAGTCAGCTTTCCCATTGCTGAAAACTTTGCTGCTGCGCTGGTTTATCTTGAGCCTGGTGCGATGAGAGAGCTCCACTGGCACTTGACATCAGACGAGTGGAACTATTTCCTTGCCGGCCAAGGCCGTATCACCGTCTTCAGTGCGCCCGAGGCATCTCGGACGTTCGACTACACTGCTGGTGATGTGGGATATATTCCTGTGGTGGACGCCCATTACGTTGAGAACACGGGGAACGAGACACTGGTGTTCCTGGAAGTGCTGCAAGCACCCCGATTCGAGGATGTGTCTGTTGCTCAATGGCTGGGACTCACTCCTAAGCGGGTTGTCAAGGATCATCTCGACCTGCCCGACTCTGTACTTGACAACTTACCGCAGGAGAAGCCGATTATCCTTCCAGGGAACAAGAACCTGCAGACGACCAACTTCACCGAAGAGGCCGAGTAAATGGGAGAGCTTGGTGGTGCTTTTTTGTCTCGTACGATACCCGCGTAGAAAGTGCAATGTATATTGAAGCAAGCGTACAAGAAAGAATGAAGTGAAGATTCATGAGATGAAGTGAGGTGGTACTGTGTGCTTCAGCTCGGATTGATGAGCGCTAGCCGTAGTGGCATGCTAATAGTGCAGTGTTGCTTTGGGTGCCGCTAGTGATGCACAAGCTGCCGACAGGGTGTTCTCGCCGCTCGCAAGCTGAGCGTTGAGGTTTAGAGGATCGCTTCGAGTCCTCTGATTCTTAAATGAGAAAAGAAGAGGTGGAGAGAAGGGAAGTGTGGGCATCGATGGACTCCAGGCGCCGAGCCCCGCGCTTACTCCTTCGAGGCGATGCTCTTCCCGTCCCGTCCCCAGCCGTGCAAACCCAAGGGGCCACATTCAACTGTGTTGATGCATTGTTCCCTCTATGCTACTTATCTCAGGCAACTGCTAGGATGTCCCATTAACAGAAGCACGCCGCGGACTTGGGCCTTGAGCGCTGAGCCTCTGTCGTCGCTGGGGAGGGGTTACGCTCAGGGCCGAACCCAATTGCTGCTACACAGGCGCCAGAAAGCATCTTACGCCGACACTCGAATGTTAAATGCTTTCGCCAGATGTCCATAACGCTGCCTACGGCATATGCAATGATATAGCGGCAATCCCGAGCGAGTTGGCGGAGATGGAGCGCACGTGCAATTGTTTGAGTCTCGAAACAAGTGATGAAAAGCAGGGGCACGCAGTGTGAGTCATGCCTACCTACGTGGACGGTGGGGCTGCTTGTGACTTTGTGTGAAGGTGGGATATGGAAAGCCCAAGACGTACACTGGCAGCTGCGAGCCTCTGTGGAATGCAAATTGCTAATTTTATTGACCATTCCCCCCAGCATCCTTTGAGAATCTCCTCAAGATGCCGCACAGCACCATGCCGGCCACTGGCTTCCAGGCAGTCATCCTGTGTGGGCCAGGCGCCTCCCTCAACCCCTTCAACACCAGCCCGAAAGACTTCCCCAAGGCCCTCGTGCCCATTGCGAACAGACCCATGGTATGGTATCCTCTAGACTGGTGCCATAGCATGGGAATAACAGGTATGCGTCTGCAGCACAGCCGCCATGGGATCCACTGCTAAACTTAGCATTAGACATTACCCTCATCATCCCACCCGAGAGCCAGGGCGCCCTCGAACAGCACCTAGCCGTCAACCCCTACCTGACCTCGCTCCCCTCACCGAAGCCCACCGTACTTGCCCCCAAGGACCTTACTTTGACAACAGGTACAGCAGAGCTTCTCCGACTGCCAGAAGTCCAAGATGTCATTACGAGCGACTTTGTCATCCTTCCCTGCGATCTCGTCTCAGATCTCCCCGGCTCAACGCTACTCGAAGAATGGCTCACCTTACAGGGCGGTCTAGGAAACGCAGCTGGAGGTGAAGGTCCGGATAATGATTGGGGCTCGCGCTTTGGTCCAGGCGGAGAGAAGAGCGGCCGTCGCGGCGGGCTCGGTGTGTGGTATGAGACCAAGGACACCGAAGAAGGCGGAGTCGCCGTCAAGAAGGAAGAGACTGACTTCCTCGCCACTACCGATGTGGAAAAGCCATCGTTTCGCACCCCACAGAGGCCATTAAGACGTGGCATCAGGAATGTGGTGACCGCGATGCCCACCGATGCTCTAAAAGATGTCCTGGACGAACAGAAGGCACTTCGTGTGAGACATCAGTTGATGAACAAGCTTGGTCGCGTCAAAATGCAGACAACTCTGAGAGATGCACACATTTACATTTTCCCTCATTGGATCAAGCAGTATGTGGCGCTGAATGACACGTTCGAAAGCATTGGAGAGGACGTGCTGGGCTGGTGGGCCAAGGCTGGCTGGCAGGACGGCCTGGCACAAAAGCTTCACTTTGAAGATGCGATGCGCCGAAGACGGAGGAAGTCTGAGCCATTCAGCGCAGGCGAAGAGGATGAGATTGACATTGCAGCTCTCAGCAGCACGCGCCGACCCAAAAAGTCCATCTTGCGAAGCATCGGCGGCCCACAAGAGAAGGGTTTCGCAAGCCGAGTGGGAAACCTGGATGATTCTCAGACCCTGGAACCAGAAGTGCGGACAGAAGCCATGTCGATCCCACCCGTGCTGGCATACATACATCCAGCGCCGACTGTAATACCAACTGAGGACCCCACAGGGAAGAGCGGTAAGCAGCAACAGCAGAAGGGCGACAAGAAGGGACAGCAACAAAATGGCCAACAGAAGTCCGGCGATGCCACATCACTCGCAACACGCGTGCCCCTTGTGCGCAGAACGGATACCATTCCCTTGCTGTTATCTGTTTCTCTCTACCTGGCGCGTTTACCGGCATCGGGTGAACCGAACACAATGGGTACACCGTCTACTCCGTTGTCACACACCCAAAAGGTACACCCGACATCCGCCATACCTCCACATTCGACCATAGATCAACGAACGACGTTGATAGACGCAAATTGCACGCTATCACCGAAGATTACGTTGAGAGAGTGCGTGGTCGGGGCAAATTGCAGCATCGCATCTGGAAGCCGACTGCAAAGATGCGTCCTCATGAATGACGTAGTGATCGATGAGAAGGTGGTCTTGACAGGCTGTGTGATTGGGAGGAGGGCCAAGATTGGCAAAGGCTCAGAGCTACGGGACTGTCAAGTGCAGGAGGGTTACGCGATTGGAGAGAATACCACAGGCAAAGGCGAGATCTTTGCCGGTTTCAACGAAGGTGATGAGGATGGTCTAGAACTAGATGACGCAGGCGACGACGAGGACGAGGACGAGGGAGAAGGATTGACTATCGGATGAACAACATCACATAGCAGCAGGTATAGCAATGGTATACCTTAGCATAGGGCCATGCAGTACCTGGTGGGACCAACGCCACAGTATCGGATGTCCATATCTTGGAGGCTTCTCACTCAACTCAATTCGCGACGCGTGGCAGGAGAAGAGGACGCATGGTTCAGCTGCACTCGTCATAGGTTGCGAGGGCACCTTTTGTAGCTCTTGTGCGTTCAAAAGTCTCCACTGCAAACCAGAATGTGCTGTCTGTATAGCATGTGGTTGACGTAAGGCTGTAGTGGAGTGGTTGATGGACAGAATGCGGGAACTTTTTAAGCCGCACACGCTTCAGAATACCAAGGCCTCAAGGACAAGTCGGGTTCCTGCATGAAGCGCAACCTCCGGTGCCTGCAGCCCACATCCTGTACGTACCACCTCCACCCCCGCGTCTGGCTGTGCATTCATTCCCACTGCGAGTCCAAAAGAATTTGATTGAGTTGCAAACTACACTCGCGCAACATGGCGGCGACAGCGCCCATCAACCGCGAGACAACACCACCCTTCCTCCTGCGACTCTTTTACAAGAGAGACATATTCCCATCACCCTCGGACTTCTCTCCTCTCAACCCACTGCCCGAGCATACGCAAGTCTACACATGGCATTCCTGCAGCTTACGCGAGCTTACGCTCCTCCTCAACGCGTCCGTCCCACACCTCTTCCCACAGCCAGCAATCGGTACGAGAATAGCTTTTCGGCTCGTCTTCCCTGATATGCGCGGCTCAGCTATGGGCGGCCGAACATCAGATGGCGATGGGACAGGGAGATACGTGGCCAAGGAATTGGGCAGCGTAGTCGTTGGCGCGGAGCAAGCTGAGAGCAAGAAAGAAGAGGACATAGACATGACGGGCGGAGAGCGCGATACTTTCCCACGGGAACCGTCTCGAAAATCAGTTCAAGATGATGCTGGCAAGACGCTGCAGGATGCAAACTTTGTTATTGGGGACTATGTCGTTTGCGCTATCATTCCGCCTCTGGAAGATGGCGCAGTCGCACCGCCTCCGCCCGAGGAGAGAGGGATCATTGGGGGTGGGCCTCGACCTGTAGGTAGTGGAGGACGAGGAAGGGCAGGCCCGCCTCCAGGTGCGCGAGACGTCAATGGGTGGGGTGGTCGGGGCCCGCGTGGAGGCGGAGGAGGAGGAGGACGTGGTGGCTACAATAACCGGTACGAACCCCACCAGTCCGCAACACAAAGTGGCACAACGAGCAGAGCCGGCTAACAGATTCGAACAGTGAACGATATGATCCCATGCCGAGTGGAGATTGGAGACGGGGCGAACGCCTTCCACCAGACGAATCACGCTATGGAGGATACCGTGGAAGAGGACGAGGACGTGGGGGATGGTAGATGAGCCCCGCCCTTAGACACCACCACCTTGGACATATCTATGCTTTTGAGCGAGGCGTTTAGGCACGGGCAGCATCATTCAAAGCGATACCCTGGTCAATAATCGAGAAATAGTCACCTCCTCTGCAACGTCTTGCGTGCCTTAGCTAGTCGGTGAGTGACTTCAGCTGGTCGCGGCATGAGCATCGCCCGAAAAGGGTAAGCCAGGAGGTTCGCCATTGACTTCACGTCTTCCGGGCCGCGTCTTGCGTACAAGTAAGGGCTTGAAACCGCGATACCAACTCGAGAAAAGTCAAGTATCATGCCCGCCGATTTCGTCCAGTAGCCATGCACATCGACGCCGTTGCACTCGACGGCGCAGGAGATCTCGAGCTGTCCACCCCCGCAGCCAGGCGGTCAGGCAATGATTGCCATTGGGCGAATGGCCTTTTGGTCGTCGTATAAAGACCTTCGCTTCCCTCTTCGCTTAGTTCTCTTCCTCCTTCAAAGCATCATAGCAATCATGTCTGACGTTCTGCATGTTACCGCCATCATCTCGCCCGTCGCTGGCAAGGAGGAGCGCGTGAGTGAAGCCCTTGCTTACTAGGATCGACTTGTTCTCCTGCTCACGCTATCCCATCATAGGTCGAAGCCTTCATTCAGGACATTGTAAAGGGCGCAGAGAAGGAGGATGGCACACTTTCCTATGTTCTGACCAAGGCCGTCGAGGGAAACCAGTTCATCGTCATCGAGAGGTTAGTAGCCCCGGAGCTTCCATATTCGCGCAACAAGGCTGGATGTGCTGACGCCTGCCTATAGCTACAAGTCTCCCAAGGACTTTGAGGCCCACACTCAGCAGAGCTACTTCACCGACTTTGTCAAGGCGCTGCAGGAGGGTGGTCTCGTCACTGAGCCTCCCAAGATCATTGCCTCCCGCAAGGTTTCGGGCTTTGAGAGCAAGTAAATGCTATGCTGTAAACGACTGTAACAAAAACTTATGAATCGAATTTCTTTTGTGTGCCATTATCGTTTCCACTCTATTCTATCGACGTGGGTTTGATCACGATGCAGTCGTCTAACGAAGAGGATCAGATGCACAAAGCCTGGAGGACGTTGAAGATGCTCCGTACTGCATGAAGCTTGGCAGATCTCTCCATGCACAGGGTGAGAACACAAGTAGAGACCTATACAAGTCACTTACAGCACTGTGCTGTTTCTGTTGCCTGCTAAGGTTGGCCGTCTCAAAGGCTAGCCAAAGTGACATGTCGAAGATGACAGCACTGTCCTCAAGCAGTCCAAGATATGGTCCACTCGACATACCGTTCGGGTATACTGACACACTCGACAAAGCGCCAGTTCCATGTTCATATACCAAGAACCAGGGTGAGACTTGGCCGTCTGTGCCTGCCTCGATGCTGGCTTGACCACTGCCACCCGGAGTCAGGTGCGGGCACGGACAAGCAACCATCCTGATCTGACACCAGTAACGACCACTGTACAAAGACTACCACCGACTAACCACAATCATTTTTTTTTGACATATTTTCAATGCCGTTACTAAGTCGTCCACTAGCACGACCTCTGCAGAGACGAGCCACAGAATCTCCAGATGAAAGCGACGCCTCTCTGCTCACCTTTCCTCCCACCAGACAAGCCGACCACAGACCAAAGTTACGAGCAGAATTTCTGGCCAAGACAAAATGGATACGCAATCAACTTGATAACGGCGTCTCACGAGAAGGACCAAAATTCCTAAGGGACCATGAAGTTGTCGAACTTTACGCGTTCTTCAAAGACGTTCAATCCATGGGAGTCATTTCAATCGAGGACATCCTTGCATCACGACTTCATCGGGCGTTAATGCTGATCAGCGCTCCAGGCTCGCGCTGGCCGCCCCTTCTCATCCGAATCTGCGATCGCATCGCACGGAAATGGCAAGAGACAGAAGGCTTCAGCTCGCTCCAAGCGCTAAGAGATGCTGAGATTGGCCTTTGGGATGAAGGCGGCCGATTGAGTGCATGCGTCGAAAATAAGGAAGAACTTGCGAACCTCGATGTGAGTGCCGACGAACAATACAACAGCTTCAATGCCTAATGACGGATGCAGACTCTGGTCGCCAAATGGCTCAGTGACCCGATGACGCCAGCCGCAAAGAGGACCGCCTAGCACTTCGGTCATCTGGACTTTCAGCCTGGTGACTGGTGGATTCATCCGGCCTTCGCTTTCCATGATGGCATCATAGACACCCCGTCCACGACAGGCGGCATAACAACGAATGGCAAATACGCGTTTGCAATCCTGCTATGTGGTAGCGACGTGGTTTGTAGCATGGGAAAAGACAGCTTCGTGTACAGAGTCAAAGCTGATGACCCTGGCCGAATGGCCTTGCTCCGCGCCATGCTGCCGCCCAAAAAATCGATCCGTGTGCTCAGAGACGCATCCCTGACAAGCGATCATGCTCCAAAACGGGGCGTGAGATATGACGGCTTGTGTGACAAAAAGTTGCTGAGACTGGAGGATAACTTTGGCTGACAATTATTGTAGATACACTGTTGGGGGATACCGCGTCCACACGATGATGAAGCGGCTGAGATACGACGTAACTCTTCAACGAGTCGTATCCAGCACTCAAGTTCCGATGAAGGACGTCTATGCGCATCCTACGGCAGAGGAGCTGGACGACTATGAAGCATAGGAAGCTATTCAAGCACGTCAAGGTAGTCTCGCCCTGCCAACTGGAAGATCTGCCGATGCGGGGACGGAGAGCAAGCCACTTCATGTGCTGGTGTCTTCGCTGTTTGGCGATGGTGCTGACTCGATGAGGGCGCGTCTTTCTCGATCGACTTCAGCAGAGTCGGAACCTACTGACGCAGACATCTAGATACGTACCTAGTAGTCCTAAAGCCTATTACAAGAGTCTTTGCCGCATGCACAAGTATAGTCATGTAGCCTTGCAAGTGCGAAGCGAGTCAAACGGCACTCTCTCCGTGACCTCAACCGCATGTGCGTTGCCCAGTCGCTTGGTTTACAGGCCAGTATCAGCGAGCGCTGCACAAGCTATCACCTGTAGGTAGCAGAGCTGCATGACTCTACGGGCTTTTGAGGTTGCAGTGTTGCGTGTACAATATGCAGAGGGTGAAGGAATGAGGTCTAACTTACCATCGGCGGTCCCCTCGGTCGCAATGAAACAAGACCGATACGCCGAACCTTCCAAACTTTCGCTCAATCGTGCGTTTCCTACACTGCCTGATCGCCCGTGAACAACGCGTCCATCGAATCCAACACGCCCATCATGCCGCGCACCCTGGACACGGCAACTTGGGATCATTTCGTGCCCACCGAGACTTCTGGCAAGGTTCCGCAGCGAGCATGCAAGCATTGCGGCAAGAAGGTCCCTGCCGTCTCGCGTACACGCGCTATTCAACATCTTCACAAATGCGCCGTGTTCAACCAAGGTGTTGCAAATGGCCAGTATGAGTTTCCTGCTCCTCCTACACCCAGGAACCCTCAACCTTTCCCCAACGCCCCCAATGCCGGAGCTACTTTTACCTTCCCTGCCGCATCGCCATATACGCCTCCTGCTCCCTCGCGCTTTGCTGCCCCGGTTGCTCCCCAGTCAGCCCCGGCTCAGCCTGTCGCCTATAGCGCCACCCTGCCGCGTCAGAATGCCGCCCGCAATTCGGTAGATTTTAGTGGGACTGGTTCAGGGAAGGAGGCTTTAGACAGGCTGGCTGCCAAGGCTGTGCATGAGTGTGGCCTACCATTTGGCGTCTTCCAGTTCCCAGCCATGGTCGAATTCCTACAGCGCCTCAATCCTGCCTATCAGCCTCCCAACTCCGAACAACTGAGGCGGAAACTGCTTGATCAGGTCTATGGAGATACTGGTGCTGACCCTCTGTTGCTGGCCTCTGGTCCAGCGCGGCAGGGACAGGATGGTGAGCCCCACGAGTTGCAACTCCTGGTGGATGCCATGGAAGCAGAAGACGCAATCCCAGGCCTTGAGACACTACCTCCATCTGAGCTTGAGCGATTCATTGACGCTTACTTTGGTGTCTACCACATCATGAACCCAATTGTTCACGAAGCTTCCTTTCGTGCGCAGTATTCCAAGGTGATTCCGAGACAGGGAGACATGTGGGAGGTGCTGCAGCATGTTGTAGCTGCGATTGGCTGTTCATGTCTTTCCACGGCTGGGGAACAGAAGACGGCAGCTTTGCTCTTCGAAGCAGCGCATGCCAGGTTGACGGCCGACGCTCTTGAAGGAGGCTCACAACTACTCATCCAGATTCTGGTGCTGGTCGCAAACTACCTTCAAATGACGGGCAAATCACACGCCTCATACAACTACCTTGGACTAGCAAAGCGCATGGCCATTCGCATCGGTCTGCACAAAGATCACTCGGGCTCAGCCCTGACTCCCTGGCAGAATGAATCGCGACGCCGCATCTGGTGGTCTCTCTCGAACGTCGACTTTGTCAACATTCTAGCCTGGTTCCGTCCGCGTGACTTGTCTTCCGCTGTAGTCACTACCCAATATCCGCTCAACATCAACGATGCAGACCTGACAGTAGCTACGAGCCGCTATCCACGCGAGATTGCCAATGCAACAATCTACAGCTTCATCCGCGTCCAAGCCCAATTCTTCGCGGCAGTACAAGACATTTACGCGCGCATATCGAGTGAAGACATTCCTCATCCGACAGAGCTGATGCGCCTCGACGATGAACACATTGGCTCATGGCTCGAACAGCTCCCACACTACTTTCAAGAATACGCCATTCAGCAATCACGTTACGAGCTCCCCCACGCCGTGCTCCGCTGGCGCTACCGTAACTTTCGCATCTTCATGTACCGCTCATTCCTCATTCGCAAGGTGATTTTCAAGGCGACCGTTGCGCCAGTCGACACGGAAATGCACGATGGTAGCAATGGCACAAGCACGAGCAATGCACCAGGGAACGCAAATACAAATGGAAGCGCAGCAGACCCGCAAGCCGTCGAGCGCGCAATCCAACGCTGCTGGCAAGCCGCGCGCGAAACAATCGACCTAGTCCGCGGCCTAACGCTCGTCAACACCGACCGACGCCCCGCGCTCTTCATCTGGCACGGCATATTCTACCTCTTTCAAGCAGTCTGCATCCCGCTGATCCTCCTGCGCAACGACCCCACCGCCGTGTTCGCCGACGACTGGCGCGCGCAAATCGCGCAGGCACTAGAGGTCTTTGAGCGCTTTTCAAGCGAGAATGTCATTGCGAAGCGCTGTGCTGTCGTGCTTAAGCGTGACTGTCAGGCATATCTCGATCCGGGGCGGCGCGTGGGCGCGATTGCCGAGAGTGCGGAGAGTCAGGTTTGGGGGTTGAATCAGGCGTTGTGGCAGGCTGGGGCTAATGCTTTTCCTTCATTCGCGCCGGGACAGCAGGAAGGTGTGCTCTTGGAGTTTTTCGAGAAGATTCCTGGGTTTATTTAGGGCGGGTTGTTTTCTTTTTTCTTTTCTTGTCTTTTTTTTTTCTTTTCGTGGGGCATTCTCCCTGTCTCTGTTCATTTCGGGCTGGGATATGCAATGTGATGAGCTGGGCTCATCCATTTTGCGGCGGGCTTGCGCTTCTCTTTCCTCCTTGCGAGTCTGGGGTTTCCTGGGGTTTATCGTGAGCTTGCAGGTGGGTTCTGATTTCGTGCTGGGTAAGGTTGTACGAGGGTCATTCTCGCGGTGTTCGGGTTACTAGGTAGCTCGCGAGGGATTCGAGTTGTATCATATTGTTTTCGTTGTCTGCGTTGAGTTTGATTGATATTCCTTGGGAGCAAGAGCTTAGAGTCGGAGCAGGATGAGCGATAAAGATAGGATCGCATGGCGCAGAACAGGCCGGCTCATTCATCCATGTACTCGTTTCTAAAAGGCTGGAAACGTCAAATGGAGAAGTGGAGGAAGCAAGGAAGGAGAAAGGACGGGAGAGAGGGGAAAAGGAACAGAAAGACAGATATGGGATTGATATTAATGTAATACCTTGTCACTGAAATCGCATGCTAAATCACAAAAAAGAAAGGGAAAATATCAAGGCTACCTACTTTGATTCAAGACTTGAGGGGATGCAGTTCCTAATATGCTCAGGATGAAAGCCCACATCTCGACTATATTGTGAAGAATTGGGATCGGGTTTAATACTTGAATAGGACAAGGCATGAACCTGCAGCGTTGAATCATTTAGGTGCACACAGGCACCTGACTTGACATTTTGTGCTTCAACGGGTATTCATTCTATGATCTAGAGCACTACGCCACACCACACCAGGGCTCAAAGTCAACGGCCATCCTTCCAATCCTGCTCATGTCTGACCTGCGTCCCCCTCATTTCATATCTCACACCGGCACAGCAAACTCCTTCAGCATCCGCGCCTTCTCAGCCGTCGCCTCAATAAGCGCAGTCTCCCGCTCCAACAGCATCTCAACCTGTCCCGTCCTCTCCGCCCGCCGCTCCGGACTAACAGTGACCTGCAGCCCACTCATAGCATCGCTGATATCATCTCCATCCGAGCCCTCATCTTCCTGCTTCACGATTCCGCCCGCCTGTCGCACCGCCTCCAGATGCGCCTTGGCCCTCTTGACCAGCTCATCCTTTTGCGCTACAATTTCCGCGAATCTAAAGTGGGGTCCATTGCGATCTTCAGCCGTCTCATCTGCGTCGTCATCGGGTCCCAGCACCGCGCGCTCGAGCTCGTGAATCGACGCCACCCATTGCCGTTCCTTCTCCGAGAGCGGACGGCCGGCAATACGATTTGATTTCTGCTTCAGGACGCGGTAGCGCTCCTCTAGCGCAATCTGTCGCTGTTTTACTGCTTGCATTCTGCTGTCGACGGAGCCGTTGATGCCGAAGCCTGCTGGGGCTGCTGATAGACCGTTTGTGATTGGCTTGGGGTAGTCGTCTGAATCTTCTTCGATGACGCCTTCTATCCGTGTGGACAGCTCCACACCCTTTTCTACTTGGTCCCTGAGCTCTTCGCGAAGAAGGTTGCATCGGCGGAACAGCTCGGCTGCTGCTTCGTTCAGCGCTGCCGTTTCCGTCGACAGCGTGCGATGGATATCGATGAGCAAGTTGAGAGTGGCCGGTGAGATGGGCTGATTCTTTTGTGTCAGAGTGCGACGAATGCGGGCGTGTCGAGGCTCGTTTGGAATTGATGGCAACGAAGTATCTGCCCAGAACGCAGCGGCCGGAGCGTAGACCTCACGAGGGGCGCGTACTACACCTTCGTATTGTGATTCGGGCAATTCATCGTCTTCAAGTGCATACAAGGAATGATTCGAGGACGCGTTGAGTGACGCATTGAGAGGATCATCAAGGGTGGCAGCGTGCGGTAGACCGTTGATCGTAGTCAAAAGGAAATGCCCAAGATCCGAGTCCTGTATGTTGATGCAAGGGACGACAATCTTTGGCGCATGCTGAGCAGGATTCTCATATCCGTCTTCATAAAGAGACTCCTTCTGGTACAGGTCATGCTGTTTTTGTTTTAGCGGTTTGGGTACAGGTCTGTGGATGAGTTCCTGAACATGTGTCTTTGCATTCTCGGCAAAGAGGCCCAACCGAAAGTCAGTCCCAGCTTCGGTGTCTTTGAGCTCGTCACCGAGTTTAGTAGTCCAGTTGGAAAGATCCAGGTGGGAGACCCCTCCAATATGTGATACAAAGACAGAGTTGGGATCCACCACATCAGCGGTGAAAGATATTTTCGCGTCAGCATCGTGCTTGCCGGGCTTGCAGACGTGGAAAGACTCCAATAGCAAGAGCTCGGGAGTGTACTGTTGGCGCTTGAATGGTGAAGTGAATTTCGGACCTTTGCTAGGGAGCCAGCGAGCATCCACACCATCTAGGTCAAGTAGAACATGTACGTTTCCGTCGCTTGAGCTGACGAGAATGGTATTTAGTGGGCTTGCAGCGGAGTCAGTCTCTTGCATGTCCAGGAAATCGGTTTCTTCTACGAGGGATGAATCTCTTCCTGAAATGACGTAGATGTCACTAGCATCATAAAGGTCATCGTCGTCGGGCGTGACATTCATCGGGCCTTGCAGCATAGGGATCGAAGGCGTCTTCAAAGGTCTGTTCAGCGGCGTCGACTCATCAGGACGGTCTCTGGCCTGTTGATCGACTTCTGCTGCCCATTGAAGCTGTCTTTGAAAGCTCTGTGCGTCTTTCCCCTGTGATTCCTTGTCTTGATACTTCAGGGCAATGTTTGCTAACAGGGAATCCACGAGAACTGGCGAGGGGGCCCACTTGCTAGGAAGAAACGGACACATGCTGTAAAGGTCGCCGTTTGCCATCGCAAACCACAGCGTCATTGGCGACCAGCAGTTTTCACTGTCTTTCCCTTGGCCGCCAAAAACGGCAGACGCGACCTCGAGTTCGAAATCGTCGGGCGAGAACTGGCGACCACCGAATTTTGATGGGGACATGTCTTCAGCAGCCAATGATGCATTGCCCAGCTTCTTGAGGTCAATGGCACTGGCAGCCTTGTCAAAAGAATGTCGGTTGGCGATGTCCAGTTCCCAGACCCGCACAACGGAGTCGGTGGTGACAGTCACCAGACAATTCCCGTTGACACCAAGCGGATGCCAGAGAGCAGAGGCAACTGGCGCGCGATCGACAACATGCTCAGTGGGACCCAGCTGAAATGCTTTCAAGCGTGTAGGCGCGGTCTCACCACTCACACCAAGGTGGGTAGAGTCCGGTAGAATAGCGACGTGGACGGTGAAGTCGGTTACAATCACTATCAGCTCCCCATTTGGCGACACTGTCAAGCGCCGGATGGGTCTTGATACGGGCACCTTCAACGTCCTGTAAGGATTCTTTGGCAAGTTTGCGTCGAAGCCGCTGGAGCGTTTGTATCCATTCTTCTCAACCTCTGCGAGTTCCTGCAGGAGGACCAGGTCTGTCCATCTGATCTCCTTCTGTATGGCTGCAAAGACCTCTGTCCCACGATGGGCGATAGGTATAGACTCGTCAATGGATCCGATGGTGGCTGGTTGCGAGGGCTGAAAGACTTTGGATCCGGGCGAGGGTCTTGCGAGCCATTCCGGCGTGTAAGCGAGGGCTTGTACCATCTCTCAGGCAATTCGGATGATGTTGCTATATGAGATTGGGTGGAGGATGGGGAAAGTTTGCGCAGCTACGGCGGCGTATTGCAGGACTGCGGGTTAGAGACGTCGGATTAATGCGCGTATTGTACGTGCTGAAGCAGTGCGAATTATTACGCGCTCCAGCCCGTGGAAGCACGGCAGGCGTAGTATGAAGAATGTCAATAGACCAATGCTGAAGAATAAGGTCGAGGTGAGGAAGCTCCGACGCGCTGACGCTGGGCTTGGCAGGCAGCTTCACTTCCGTGACGCGACTTTCTCTTTCCTTGCGTCTCGACAACAGCCCGCGCACATATCTTTGTGGATCAACAACAAGTTCAAACGAGCTACTGCTATCGAAATGGGTCCTTCTGAGCGAGGTGACAGACCTCAAGCCGTCCCACGCTTTGGCCATACCGTAGATCGCCTGGACAAGCCAAGCTCATACGGTGCTGCTAAGGTACATGCGCCGAGAAGCCGGCAGACTCATTCGATGGCTAACGATTGTTCCAGTATAACAACAAGAGAAGACGTGCAAACCGCGACGGAGAGTCTACGCGTGATGAACCCCAGCAAGACCCTCAAGACAAACTCAAGAATGCAACCACTCTTTACGTTGGCAACCTCTCTTTCTACACCACCGAAGAACAGATCCACGAACTCTTCTCGAAATGCGGCGAGATCAAGCGACTGGTCATGGGCCTTGACCGATTCCAGAAAACCCCCTGCGGATTCTGTTTCGTGGAATATTACACACACCAGGACGCTCTTGACTGCATGAAGTACATTGGCGGTACGAAACTAGACGAGCGCATCATTCGAACAGATCTCGATGAAGGTTTCGCAGAGGGTCGCCAATATGGACGCGGTAAATCAGGTGGACAAGTGCGCGATGAATACCGTGATGAGTATGATCCTGGCCGCGGTGGCTATGGACGAGCATACGCCGGCGAATTTGGAGATGATGTATAGGCAGCTTCGCACGACTGACGCCCACCAAGCCCACGATCAACAGATGCAAAAAGCCTCCAATCTTCTGGCGGAGAGACGGCGACAACGCTCGTTTGCTGAATATTCAATTGCTCGAGCATATTCTACAGCTGGTCACAAGAAGACACGACAACGCTATGCAATGGCGACGGCGCCTCGGACACCGCTTCAAACACGTGCTCGGCGCTTCTGAATGGCGTCCT
Source organism: Taxillus chinensis (assembly GCA_023512835.1). Lineage (NCBI taxonomy): Eukaryota > Viridiplantae > Streptophyta > Magnoliopsida > Santalales > Loranthaceae > Taxillus > Taxillus chinensis. Next base: position 27,661 of record JAKCVP010000029.1, read on the forward strand.
TGACCTGCTTGAGCCACCACGCGTGTATGCGCGAATCCGGTGTCAGCTCTGGATGGAAACTTGTGCCAAAGACGTTGGCCTGCCTCACCGCGATTATATCGCCATCACTTTGCTCCTGGACTTTGGGCGGGAGTTGGCTACTCATTCTAGCACGGCCAGGCAACGTCGCTAGAATCTCGACAGGCGCATGCAAGCTCTCAGCAGCGAAGCTGTCCCGGGGCGCCTGCGAAGGAGCAATGATGGTTTCTGGTACGCTCTCCTCGCCAATCTGGACACCTTCAACCTGAGGCAGGACTTTTTCGACGACAGGCGCTCGGATAAAGATGCCGCGAAAGGTAGAAGAGGACCCAGCATCAGTCCGCAGGAATGGCAGGTCAATATCGGCCTCGAAACTTTCAACTTGTCGTCCGTAATAGTTTCTGTTTACTCGCACGTCAATGCCACCGATTAGATCTTGGCCTCCCTTTTTTGTCCGATTTGCAGCTTCTGCCAGCAGGATGAGACCGGCACAAGTACCCCAGGTTGGCTTTCTGTCGACTCTGCAGAGAGTTAGCTGTGTCGCGTGACTAAAAGGATGGCTAACACAAAGCCTACTTGACAAAATGTCGTAAGGGCTCAAGCAGACTGGATCTTGCAGCAACCAGAGCCATGGTGGTGCTTTCCCCTCCGGGTATGACGAGCGCGTCGCAAGACGCAAGCTGGTCTGGCGTCCTGACTTCTATAGCTCGCCATGCTGTTTGCGCCTGTTCACCATCAAGTTTGACGAATGCGTCCCGTAGTAATTGAAGATGCTCGTCAAAGGCCCCTTGCAGGGCGAGTACGCCCACGACGATGGGCTGCTGTGTTGAGGTCATATCATCGTCTGTCCTCTACTGACCTCGTCAACTCAAGGGCAAAGTTGCGGCGACGACGGCAAAGGGAAATGGTTGAGGAGGATCGCAGGCATGACGAATTCTGAGTAAGTCCGATGGTGGCCGAACCTTGCCTTGAGTGCCTTAGTAAGCTGATCCAGCGCAACAGGGAGCTCAGGGAGCGTCGAGTGCAAAACGCTTGGCCTGCTCGCAGCTTTACGGCGACTTTCGGTGCTCTCGCCCTTTTTGAGACGAACATGTCAGCTTGGATACTTCATGCCTACCTACTACCTACATACCTTCGTGCTCGCTTTCATACTCGTCCATACTTGTATTGCGACCTGATAACCGCCTTTGCACATCTCTGTTTCCGTTGACCTCTCCTTGTCTTTGCAAGACCACTCGAAAATAGAGACTTGACGTTAGAGCGCTCTCTAGCGCATCATGCTCACATCAGATGCAAAGTTCACCTTTTGGCTACTGGATACAAGAGACATCTGGCCCGGCAAGAAGATAACAGATGCAGTACGTGCTTGTCCTGCCTGACACCCTGGCCATAGTCTCTCATTCTGCTCGTCACTCCGCACTTCCTCCTTTCCCGTCCATGCTGACCCCCGTCCCTTTCGACCCCAATCTTGAGTCAGCCTCACTGATGTATCCTCACAGGCCCCTAACGAACTAGAACTCCTCTCAGACGAAGAGCAGGCCAAAGCAGCAAAGTTTTACTTTTTGAAAGACGCAAAGCTATCGCTTGGTTCATCGCTGCTCAAACGCGCGTTTGTTGTCAAGACGCTGGGCGTGCCGTGGCCTGTTGTCAGGTTTGCGCGAAAGGATGATCCTGTGCATGGAAAGCCATGTTTTGTTCCTTCTCGTATGTCTTTTGCTTCGTCCTCCTCTTCCGTTCCCTCTTTCCCCCTTTTTTCATACTTGGGCTTGGGCTTTGATGGAGAAGTCGGATGGTGCTGGGTCATGGAGATGAGCTACCATCAATGCCCTTTGACGCAAAGATGATGGCGCGACGTCAAGTCTCAATCAACACTCCTCACAACCCCTCATAATCCAGAGCGAGGCGAGCAAACAAGTAAAAGAAGATAAGGGGAAAGAGCTAACAGGACACATCCAGCAAACACGCCCCACCCAACCCTAGACTTCAACGTAACCCACCAAGCAGGCCTAGTAGCCCTCGCCGGCGGCCAAGCCGCACACGCGGAATTCGGCATAGACGTAACCTGCATGCACGAGCGTGACGAAACACCCCTGATTGAAGCAGAAGGGTACGAAGCCTTCATCGACATGCACGCAGACGTCTTCTCCAGCACCGATCTCGCAGCGATGAAAGTCCGTCCTACGAGCACCGATCCTGACAAGGCTCTTTCATTGCAGCTGAGGCTGTTTTACACTTATTGGGCGCTCAAGGAGGCGTATGTTAAGCTTGTGGGGGAGGGGCTGCTCGCGAAGTGGATGAAGGATGTTGTTTTTGTTAATGTGCAGAGTCCGCCTGCTGGGTCGTCGAGTGGGAAGTGGGGTGCTGCGACGAGGGGTGTGGAGGTTTGGCGGGATGGGAAGAAGGTGGAGGGTGTGGAGTGTTGGTTGCAGGGGTATGAGACGCATTATATTGTTGCTACTGCTGTGCGGAATAAGGGCGCGGAGGATCTGGTGCCTGTGTATGAGAACGTTACGGTTGAGGATTTGACCGAGTATGCGTAGTGTAGGTAAATTTCTGAAGGGGAAGGGGGCGAGTGGAATGAAGACAGGCTGTTCAAGTGAAGCTTTTGTTGGAATCTGGTGTGGTGTTGCATTTGTAGTCTCTTGCCTTGTGCTTCTGCTTCTGTTTCCGCTTCTTCTGCTGCTATCGCTGCGCATATGTTTCCTTTATCTTAAATTTGCGTGCTGTAAAAGGACATTTATTGGCGTTTGCTTTTCCATTGCAGCTTGAAGTTGACCACTAGTGCGTCGGCTAAGCAGATCAAACACCCAAGGCTAAAACCACAACCCGCCATTCTCCACCACACGATTATACGCCTCGTCATTACTCGAAAAAGTATAACTACGAGCCTAACAAATACGCGCATTAGGACCGTCCAGCAGCAGCAGCAGCAACGACAGAAGAAGAATCAGGCTGAGCAGCAGACTTCGCACGCACCAAGTCAGAAAACCAGCGTCCAACACGGCTACCCTTGCGCTCGGATCGCGGCGTAGCATCGGTAGGAGATTGCGGCGCCAACTCATTCCACCCGTTGTGTGCACATGCGCCTGGCGAGCAGTCGTAGTATGGCGTAGAGGGTGTGTCGTATTCTTCGCGCAACGAATCCGTCTCAAACGATGCGGCCGAGGACGAACTACCGCCCGTCGCGACGCGCAGGAGTCGCTCTTTTCTTCTTGGACCCAGCACAGGCGATCCATCGCCACGCGCTGCGGGAGGCGAAGCACGTCGTGAATGACCCGGCTCGACGACAAGTGTGCGCTGACTTGCTCGGAATTGCGGCGCGCTGAAGTACGGCGGAGCACCGAGGAAGGAGCGGTAAGAGCATCCTGACGAAAGACTGCCGCTTCGATTGCGTTGTTGAGACTCTGAGGAATCGCGCAAGACTTGCATGTCGGCATCTTCTTGCTGAGAGGTACGTGTGCGGCCGCGAGGAACTAGGACGTTTCCTAGGCTCCGGGTCTGGGCTGGTAGCGATAGACGTGGACGTTGAGGGTCGTCGCTGACGGATTGACTGCGACCACGGAGTCGCTGTACTACTGATGATGACCACACTCGTATCATTTGATTCGCCTTACCTCTCCGAGGCAGCGGCTGAAGGCCCGAGTCTTCATTGTTGTCGTGTATGCGGCCTTTGTCGCTGGAACGTCGCCAAAAGGGACTGCTCAGCTTCCGATGTCGAGACTCGGATGGGCTGGGCTGTGGTTGTTGCGGTGAGATGCTGTTTCCAAGCATGTTTGGTGAGGCAGGGTGCTCGACGCTTTCTTTCCGGACGTTGACAAAGGAGCTTGCGCTTGAATTGCATTGAATTGTCCTTATCGGAGCCGGTGGAAAAGTCTGGGTTTCAACTGCGTCACATTGTGAGCTAGGATGATGCATTGCCACGGGCCGCCGCTCTTACCCGATATAGTACGGCCAAGGTTATCTATGGGTTGGGTGTGTGAAGCATCCATGCTGGGCGGAAGAAGAGTGGACTACTGTGAACGCAGGCAACTGCGGGGACATCAATGCTCATGGCAGAAGAAGGTGGTATTGTAGACGGTTGAGCAGATGGAGATGATGGGCTTGTAGATCTGGTAGCGAGGGCGGACGCAGTCATAGGTTTCATCATTGAGAAGCATGACAAACGTGTGATGCTCAGAGCGGAGCAGCTCCGGCCGTGAGAGACGAGGCTGGGATGGATGGCAATGGGTACACCTTGTTCGAGGCATGCGAAAGTCAAAAGGGGGCAACAGCCATGGTGCTGTCCTCAGGGTTGGGTGTAATGGACCTGTCAGCCATCCAAAAAGTGTTTAAGATGCTGCGAACCGCCGTTCCAGCACGTTCAGCCTTGGAAGCAGCTCGCATCAGGCCAGCGTATTGTTCAACAGCAGTGCCCACGGACTGCGCGACGAATGAGGCGTGGAGTCCACGTAGCCAGCGAGGGACCGTCGTCGCCCAAACAATGGTGATGTAGTCCGGGCTGCAGAAGGATTCGGCTCCTTGACGACGTCAATGCGTGGTTCCATGCATACTGAGCGGCTTCTGAGTCAGCGAATGCAGATGAAGACGACTCTGAAGAAGACCGATGGACGTCGTTGGACCAGGTAGACGTGTCGCGCGGACAAAAGGCAGCCCGGGAGTCCGACTCACCTTGTCCCCACAACCTCCCTCTGTATATCATGGGAACCAGGACGTCGAGCCTGTTTCAATAGAGTGTCCCTCTTTTTCCACACTGCCTCTGGGCCCGCATTGTTTTTCGCTCTGGAAAGCCATGCTGACAGGTCAGTGACTACTGCATCACCGGCTACGGTACGATACATGTCTTATACCCTGGCACAACCATCTGCCTACCCAACCAGCGCTTCCCAACAGATGCTGGGCCAATTGTCAATCCGTCATCTGTTACCTGTTGCTACGCTTGTCCCAGTCTCTTAGCACAATGCTTGAGCCCAAAAGATCGGTGTTACACATAAGACAGCCTCGCCGCACCTGCTACACTTCCTGACCATGCCCTGTTCCTCATCACAGCATTGGAATGCACTTCAGCGGTACGAAGTACCTGTCTCGACATTGACTCATTTGAGTAGCTCACGCTGGGTCAGTAGATCCCACGTCGGTATCCGAGTCCCGTCATACGTACCACCAGAGATGTTAAATCGGCCTTCAAAGACCTTCATATCAGCATACGACATGGCCGGCTCTCTGATCGCAGTCCAATGCAGAACGGCGCCATCGGAAAGACCGTTATTCTCGTTCTGAGCAAGCACCGAAAGGGCATCTCTGACCCATCCAACGCAATTCCAAGCCTCATCGTCAAGGATCGCTGGAACGCCTCTCAATAGCTGATCCACCTTTGGCCGACTTGTGATCTTGGCGATGCAGATGCGCACAAGCACTAGCTCGAAAGGCGAAGTCGGAATTGGCTTCGTTTCAAAGATCCATCTCGGTGAACCCGGGATCGGTGGTGGATTCTTTGCATGGTATTTCTGGGCTTGAGTCGACTCATTCTCTTGCTTTGGTCCAACTATCAGCGCCCAATGATATCTAGGCATTGTCAGTAATTGTACTGGCGAGACTCTGAGTAGCCAACCAACCTTGTCTCGTCATTGGGACTCAGCTTCGAGCCTCCGTGCCCACGTGCATAGAGGGCAACGTATAGGCGATCTTTGTTGCGTGCAGGCATTGCTCTAATTGCACCAATGACTAGCTACTGCGCTGCTGGAACGATCTGACACTGGCAAACTCGGGAAAATCTGGAGTGAAGATGGATCCATTCAAGAGATGGCGCATACCGGCACTTCGCGGGCTTTCACTATCGCAATGACCTGGGCTATGGAGTAACTTCCGTTGCAGTTCTATCCTTGCAGGCGGAAGCGAGCAGGGTCAAGCTCGTGATTCCAGAATGCGGTATGTCTATCCTGTTCAAACGCAAGTGAGAAGCTAACGCAAGGGTCTCATAGCTGATATGACAAACGCCATGTCAGGCCGAGCAAAAGTTCGTGGAGCTGGCGTACCTACGATCATCTGACAGCAGGCTTGGTAAAGAAGTCGATGCATGCCGAGCCCGAATAAGTGCTGCGGGATTGCCAATCAGTCGAGGAGAACATCCCCTTACAGCTGCCTTGTCGCTGTTGAATCGATGATATCGTTCACGAGTGCGGCGATGGCAGTGGTGAGCGTAGTGAGGTACTACGGTTGTGTGGTGTTGGGGCGATGACGGAGTCTGTTCCGCCATCACCTCATCCCATCTTGACCCTCCTCTCCTTGCAGGACCACCCATGAGCCAGAACCTGGAAACCTGCACAATATGCGTCTCTCGGCATGCCTCATCTCCATGTCCTCACTGGCAGCATCATTCTATTTGCACCATAAGAACCAACAGGCACCGATCCTTGCGGCTATGCACCGAGACACTCCCATTACTCAGCCTCCAGACACGTCTCTGTACTTTGGCTATGGCTCCAATCTGTGGCTGCATCAGATGGACATCCGATGCCCCAACAGTACTTACCTCGGCGTTGCCCGACTACCTGGCTACAAGTGGATCATCTATTCGCGGGGCTATGCAAATATCGTGCAGACTGCAAAGGGCGGGCAGTCTGATCAGGTAGCCCTCTTGGAACCCACATCACGCGACGACGAAGTCTATGCTTTGGTCTACAGCCTCACACCTTCGGATGAAGCACGGCTAGATCGCAACGAAGGCGTACCAGTGTCATACCAGAAGGAGTTCTTAGACGTACAATTCTGGCCTACTGATGCGAAGAATCCTGCTGTGAAACTTAACGTCACTGACGATACTACGAGGCAAAACGTCAAGGCATTGGTGTACATCAACCGTCTCGAGGCCGGAAAAGAGGAGGGTGAGATCAAGGAGGAGTACATTTACCGAATGAACAAAGGTATCGACGACGCCATTGCTCGAGGGGTCCCCGAAGGCTATGTGAAACGAGTTTTGCGCAAATGGGTGCCTGAGAAAGCGAGTCCCGGCGTGGAGGAAGTTGCACAGCAGCAGGCCCTGGAGTTCAACAACGAACACTAGTATCCTGCTTGTCTGTTGACAATGATCAGTCTAGAGTCAAAGCGTCTTGTCCAATTTACGACTAAGCCACTACGAGCAACCCCCTTGTCCGGCAGTAATTACCAACCTTTCCGCCAGGCGCATAATTGCTTCTCCTCCTCAACTTCGCTCCATAGAAGTCGAACAAATATGGTACTGGCACCAACACTGCAGACAAGCGAGCCAAAATTCTCAACGTATATGTAACCCCAAGATTTTCGTAGAATGGAATGCCGACGACAACCATACCGCCAGCGGCGACGTACCGGATGAGCGTGACCGACGCCAGAGCTGAAGCGGCATAGATCTCATACGAGTCGATGATGTACTGGTAGCTGGTGATGAACACGGTCAAGATACCTTTATTCGGGTTAGCGAAATGCAACCGTCCATACTAAGTGTCACGGAGACACTTCATCGCTTACCGAAGCCAAAAAGCACGCTTGCGACCAGTGGGCTCCAAATGCTAATGCTTGGCCGAGCTGTCCATCCCATCCAGAAAAGACTGACGGGAATCGCGATACTACCGCCCAACATGGAATACCAAAGTCGAAATTCAGGCGGCAACCTATCGCCGCCCTGTTCTTTGATCTTGGCCAAATCTTGCTTAGCCCACTTGTAGATGAGCGGGACCAGGCCGCTCGCAAGAAACAAGCCAATGACAATACCCAAGAAGCAAGTCCCAGTTAAGCCTTCACCGATGCCGTAGTTCATGGAAAAGATGTAGTCGTATCCATCCAAGAAAGTGAACAAGATGATGTATATAACGGTCAGATATAATGCCACAAGGATGATGATGGGTTCGCGAGCAGTCATTATGAAAGGTCTATACAGCGATGTACCGAGTCGATGCCAGAGTGTGTCTGCTCGCACCTCGATGGGAGCAACAAAGCGTCTCTCGCCGGTGATACGACGCAGGTGCTGCGCCTTCCACTGCAATATGACGCCAGAAAAAGTCTCGGGCTGGAACAGCAAGATAATAACAAAGATGAGGCCAGACCAGATCAAAGTTATCCACTCGGTCCACCGCCAGCTCAGCAGCGGACTCTGAGCAATCCAACCGCCGACAACTGGACCAATGACGGGACCTGTAAAGGCTGCATTGGCGAAAATGGGGGAAAGCCCAGACGCGCTCCAGAGGATTCCATAGGTCGGCAATAGATCCACCTGCACATGTCAGAGGCGTCGAACCGAAGAAGCCAGCCAAGAAGCGGAAGACGAGTTGCGATCCAATATTTGGCGAGAGGGCGGATGCCATGATCCACATCATGTACACGCCCAGCGTGACGATGTAAACTGGATTCCGGCCTACCGTCTCACTGATTGGACCAGCAACCAGTGCGCCAAAGCCGAAGCCAGAGAGGAACAAACCTGTAGCCAGGCTTTCTGTGACCATGCTCACGCCGAACTCGGCTGCGGCAGGCTTTAACACTTCGCTATCGGTCGACGAGGCGTAACCCACGATGAAGGCAATGAGCGCAATGAAGAAGGTTGCACGTACGCGAACGAGGAAACTCCAGTTGTGAGGGTTGAGTGGATCGTGATCGCCTTCGAAGGAAACGACGAAGACCTTTTCGTCGTCGTCGTTATTGTGCGTGTTGCCTTCATCTGTTGTTTTCCGCCGTACATCGATGCCTGTCAGGGTCTGGCCTAGTCGTGTACCGATTGTGCTCTGTGATCATTGCGACTGTCAGGACGTGGACGGTTCCAGAACGCGCGAAGTTGGTTCATCATCCAGAGGCTGCTCTACCTTTTCGCATTCTTGAACTCCCCGCCAATCGAGAGCCTAGAGGTTGTCCTCCGACTGTCTCTTGTGCATGGTCCGTATGTCGATCAAGAGGCGAGTCCAGAAAGCTCGGACTACGAACGCCGGCCCCTCTCCGGATCAGCGTCATATATCGATGACTGAGAGTGGCCATTCCTTCGACCACCATCATCCTTTTCAAAGCCGGCAGACCGTTCTCTCATTCTGTGCAGCTGATGTTCCACCGCGTTGCCGAAGCGCTTGTACTGCGCGAAACTGTGCATGACGGAGGATGTCCAAACTGCGCCTCAGATGCCTCTTACAGCTCTCAACGCTCCAGTCTCGTCGACAATCACGGTCAGAACACGAAAGAAACTGAGGAGACAATCCCAAATGTGAAGCTAAGTAGCCGTAAGATCCAAGACAAGATTATTGCACGCAATGAAGTGGATGGAAACGAGAGGTGGATATCTGAACAAGAGGCATGCTCGTTGGGATGCTAATGCCGCTCAAGCGCGGGTATTCGCACGGACGGGTCGATGATTCGCATGATGAGGGATTCGGCGTCATAGGCTGTCTATTCGTCATTTCTTTTCTTGCATTTGATCTGCCTGCCGTGCCCGCGCGCTTAACATTCTCAAGGGTTTTCTACGGCTGATACGCACGTGCCTAGTCTCCTTGATGGTTAATCTATGTAGATACGGTACCTTACCTGGTGCTGATTGTACATGCCGTGCCTGCCGGCTCTGCGGGAGATACTGAATGCTCCTCACCATGCTTGGAATACATTGAGCTACAAATAGCCTGAGTCGAACGGTGACTTTTTGGCACATCTTGCCTTGCATGGATCTTGGTCTAGTCTGTGTGCATTTTCATCGTGTAGACCTCTTATGTAAAGGATGAACAGCCTAGACTCGACCATGCTAACTTTGACGCTCTATGCGAAGAGAAGAATATATTCCTAAGCAGGAAAAGTAGGTAGTCCACCAATCGAAAGAAAGTTATAGAATAAGGAGGCGTAGGGTACCTAAGATAGTGTACAAAAGGTCGCGCTGTTCTTCATGTCGAGCCGTCTGCTATTTGCTGATTTGCTCTTGTAATGAATGGCCTTCTTGAGCTTGTTGCTTCTGTTGTTCCCGTGTATGCGAGGTATTACTCCCTTTTCTAGGACTTAATGCCCATGCTTTGCTACTACGCCGCCCTGCTCGATGCTCACGCATGTCTTTCTTCCTCTTCCTCACCCCGCCCGCAAGCAGAGTGAGAATGAGAAAAGGCCATGCAGCAGCAGCACCGGTGACAGCACCGACAAGGGCGGAAAGCAGTGCCCATGGTAGTACCACGAGCAGTAGTAATAGCAGCAGCGAGCGATAGTAAGAGAAGGAGCAGACAAGTGCTTGACTTAAGTGTCTTCTTCGCTCCTCGTCTCTTCCTGTTCAAAGTCGTAATCACAAGATCGTATTAAAAGCACGGGAACTCACCTGCTCAGCCCAACGCCCCGTGTCCCATTCATACTCGCGCTTCACTGAACTCAGTGCAGACTCGACGCCAGTCTAATCCACTACCATCACAGAGCAAAACAAAGTCAGATCAAGCCGAACACGCACGGATCCCAGCTTCAAGTGAGAACGTCTAGTCAACGTCCTAGGCTGAGAGCCTTTGACTGCGCTTGCCCCCTCGCGGGGAGCTAAGCAAAGGTTTATGAGTCTTCTATTCATACATTTACATCATTATCTGTGCGATAGTCAGTATTTATTCAGATGTTGGTTGTTGCGCTCCGCCCAGGACACATACTCATCATATACAAGCGTGCGCCCCCCGTCACTTGCAAGTGACTAGCGCCAACGACTGCCTTCCCTCCCTACCCTGAGAAGCCCACCGCGCTGAGCGCAGCGGCACTTCAAGAGCGAGGAGCCTTGCGCAGCTTGCGCAAGTGAGCGCGCTGGTCCTCGAATTCGCTGTAATCACCAGCGAATAGCTCACCCAGGACACTGCCAGTCGGGCGTTCGCCACGACTCAGCGCCTGGAGGCGGCGTTCGAGGAGCTTGTACGCTGCAGCGAAGCTCTTCAGGATCGTTGGCGCATTGTACGAGGGCGCGCAAAGATTGTTGTCTCGGTTGTTCGGGTCGACCAAGAGAATGAGACTCTTCTCTCTCAGCATCTGGTAGCGCATGCCGCGCCATAGGTTCCGGTCGATGTAGCCTGGCGGATTTACGGTGATGCCTTGGCGGTCAATGTCGAATTTTGTGCCGTAAAATTGGAAAAAAGACATTAGTAGCTCGCCCAGGGTGCGGTCGTTGCGCTCGGGCATGTGCTGGAGTAGACTGACGACCAGGCACGTAACGGAGAAACCACCAAGACCACCAGTGGATGCATCGTTGAAGCTTCTCATGATCAGGAAATGCTTGATGATCGTAACCAAGGGCACCAGTTGGGAGAACTCGCGCTTCCATACATCGTACGTGTTGTTCGCGATCAAGCCCGAGTCGTTTTCAAACGAAATGTCTACCTTTAGGTTGGTCATGTTGTCGACATACTTGATGATCGGGACCTTGGCAAATGGAATGGCAAGAACGTTGCTGGCGAAGTTGCGAGACTGTTTCAAGCGCTTAGCGAGTCTCCTCACAAGCTGGCCAGCAACTTCCTTGGTGTTGGTCGGGCGCTGGCCGTTCATAAACTGAGAAGTGAGCAGCACAAAATCCATATCGGCATTTGGAAGATAGACGCCAGCCGCGAACGAGCCAAAGTAGCGGACTGTGCAGCCTCTAATCTCTTTGGCAAAGTATTGACTGACACGTTCAGCCAGATCAAGGCGCGCGTCATTCTCGAAGGCTTGCGGGCTCGTATAACGGTAGAAAGCAACGACTATGGGCAACAGTCAGTTTTGAGTCAAACCATAATCCTCTATTGCGACATACCTTCTTGGTGGAATTTGTCACTAGCATCTTTGCCTTTCAGCTTGTCGAACCAAGGGACAGGATCGAGGCCCTTCTTGGGTCTCCAAGTAGGTGCGATACTTTGGAGACCGGCTAGCTTTTCAGAAGAGAGGCTCTTAACACTCGTTCCGGAAAAAGCATTGTCAGCAAGAGACAGCTCGTCGTCCAGTCCTTCTCGCGATCGCTTGGAGGCCTGAAAGAGCAGGTTAGTATATACTATTAACCAAGTTGAGCGGGTCGGTCAACGAACCTTTCGCTGCTCTGAACTATGTACAGGTTCGATGCGGTCAAAGATTGAATGACGGGGACCGTCAGGAGGCGGCGGTGGAGGAGGTACTGCACTTGAAGCAGCATTGGGCCGGATGTACGAGGGAGGCAGGTGCTCAGCAGGTGGCGGCGGTGGAGGAGGCGGTGGAAGATGGCGGTCCGGATGCAACGTATCGAGGTGACTGAATTTACGACCAGCGCCTTGCTTGGGCTTCAAGTCGAACTTGATGGCAGATGGCTCATTGTCTCCAGATTTGACCTTCTTGGTAGGTGGGCCTGTGTCAGAGTCACTGGGCGTCGTGCGATAGCTCCTATCATCGGCGCCGTCAAGGCTGAAAGAAATAAACTCATCGCCCTCACCAGCACCCAAACCTTTGCCACCAACAGCTTCGTTGCGCGCTTTGCGAATGATGTCGAGGACATTAGTACGCTTGCCAGTCGATTCTTCCGGCGGAGGGAGGGCTGTGTATGGATCTGGGTTCGACCACTTGGGAATTTCACTGCCGTCGACACGTATGGTGCCACGAGGTCTCTTGGCTGGAGATCCACTGTCCTCTGCATCGTCAGAGTCCTCGTCGGCCGGTTCCTTGAAACGGTTGGGTCCACCAGACATTGCCTCGTATTGTTCAGGCGTGGGTGCGCGTTCTCCCTGCAAAAGTTGACGGTCGGCAGCTCCGCGCCTGTTCTGAAACTTGCGTCCACCATACTGCCGCTGACGACGGTCCTTGTTGTTACGACGCGGTCTGCGCCCTTCGTCATCAACACGTTGAGAAAAGTCTGGTACATTCTGTGGCTGAGAGCGGAATGAGAAATCGCCGGAGCGCATGGAGTTGGGTTGAGAAGCTATGAACGGTAAGTAGAAGCTCGCGCGCGACTTGCGCAGTCTTGGCTTACCACGCGAATTTCCGTAATTCTTGGGAGATGTGCTGCGGCGACGCCTGCCTTGGTCACGGGGATAGTAAGCGTCACCACTGGGGAGGACTCCGCGGGAATCGTCGAAGCGACCGGATCGGTGCGAGTCGTAGTCGTTCTTGCGCGCTGGACGGTAGCGATCAGGCGGCGGCGGTGGAGGGCCACGGTCGCGCCTGTTGGGACGATACGAGTCACCCATAGTGTCTAAGCAGCAAGTTGTTGCAGTTGCGCGCTTGCTGAGAGTGGTGGTTGTGGAGCGAAAGGAAGGAATGGCATGGGACAAAATATTTGAAAGACGTCGGCAGACGCTTTGACGTTGACCATCACCCGCGGAAGATCGGCGCCCGTGCCTTCCCCGGTGCAGCAGATACGTGAGCGCTGGCAGCACTGGGGCACTCATGACGTGACGTCGTCTCGAGATTCGCCGGGGGACGCAAATGCGCTGCTTACTGTCCTGCTCAATCTCGCCATTGTCTCTCTGCACTTCTTGTGCTCATCTCACGCCGCCCTTTCGCCTGCCCTACCTTCTCTCTATCCCCCCTGAAAGCTCTTTGAAATGTTTTCTCGTACCTTTTCTCGCGCTGCCGCGCCCTTCCGTCAGGTTAGTTTGAGCTCTGCTGGGTCCTGTGTGGTCTATTACCAAGCAGCACAGATAGCTTATCCGCTTCTTCTGAACTGCTGAAGCTGACAATGAAAATGAGCAGGGCGTCCGTGGCTATGCTTCGCAAAGCTCCTCAGGCGGGGGCAGCAGCGCTCTGCTGTGGACCAGTGTGTAAGTCATGCCTACCTCCGCGGGACCACCTCCCACAAGACAATCAAGAGACGCTAACCGCTCTATCAAAACAGAGGTGTTGCAGCCCTCGGTGGTGGTTACTGGTATTATTCAACGACTCAGGGTTCGGCTGGCGGAGCTGCGTCTCCCATTACTGCCGCCGCGAGCAAGCCCGCCTTCACTGGCGGTGACCAGGGCTTCATCTCACTGAAGCTTGAGGATGCCGAGATCCTCAGCCACAACACCAAGCGTTTCCGCTTCCATCTGCCTGATTCGGACCAGACTTCCGGTCTGCCCGTTGCCTGTAAGCAGTGAACCATCCGCCCTGTTCGCGACCGGTGCTAATGCGTTCGGACTATAGCTGCGCTGCTCTTCAAGTACAAGGGTCCCGAGATGGAAAAGGCCGTCCTGCGCCCATACACCCCCACCTCGGACGAGAATGAAAAGGGCTACATTGAGTTTGTCATTAAAAAGTACCCTGGCGGACCCATGACTGAGCACCTGCACGACATGAAGCCCGGCCAGCGCCTGGACATCAAGGGGCCCCTCCCAAAGTATCCCTACAAGGCCAACGAGCACGATGAAGTCGTCATGATTGCCGGCGGCACAGGCATCACCCCAATGTACCAGGTCATGCGCAAGATCTTCTCCACCCCCGAGGACAAGACCAAGGTCACCCTGCTCTACGGCAACCAGACCGAGGACGACATCCTGCTCAAGAAGGAACTCAACGACCTCGAGAACACGTACCCTCAGCGCTTCCGCGCCTTTTACACCCTGGATAAGCCACCCAAGGAGTGGTCGCAGGGTAAGGGCCACATCAACAAGGATCTGCTCAAGACTACGCTACCTGAACCGGCCTCGAGTCTCAAGGTCTTTGTCTGCGGGCCCCCGGGTCTGTACAAGGCCATCTCCGGCACAAAGGTCAGCCCGCAAGATCAGGGCGAGCTCGACGGTCTCCTCAAGGAGCTCGGCTACAAGAAGGACCAAGTTTACAAGTTCTAGACTTGCGTTTTGATGTATCAACTTTCTTTGTCATTTTAGGGCTAGATTTTATATGAGGATAATCATACAGGAACACGCGTCTCGCTCTCACGGAGTGGAAAGAAAAATATAGACTGCAATGAAACTTGAGCATCTCCGTCATTGCTTTGTATGCTGCTGCTTCGGCGGCCTAGGCGTGAATTTGCTACTGTATCTACCTTTTCATCAGACAGACACGCGCTACTGTTTGTAAACTGCGCCCAAGCAGTAGATTGGCAATAGGTCGACAGCTTCGCAATGTGAGAGGAAGACAAGTGTCAAAAGGTGGAAAAAGTAAAGGGGAGGAAGAAGGAGTAGAGAGGGCACGGAAATCATCATCTCAAAGCTTCAGGGCATAGGTAGGTAACATTTGTACAGTCCTAGCGGAGCCACACCTCAGCCACAGCCAGAGACAACACACCCAACCCCCTCTAATTGTATACAGCGTCTAGCGCAAAGAAAAGTTACCCACACATCAAAACTATACGACGTCAAAGCCCAGGCCTGCGCATTTTATATGGTATTCAAAGTTTCACACGGCGGGCTTTTCACGTACAGGGCTGGTCGTTGCGTCAAGAGGCGCAGCATGCAGCGCAGGCTTTTTAGCCTTGCTCATCAGGCCCTGACGCTTGCGATCTAGAGCATTAATGACCCACGCCGCGACTTCCTTGTCCTCGGTCGTTGCATCACCGTCGAGCGCACCCGCAGACGTGCCCGTGGGCATCTCGGCGCCGGCTTCGGCGGCTTCCTCGTCCTCCTCGGTGATAGTAGGGGGTTTTAGGAGTGACGCAAACCAGGCGTGCTGGAGGAGCATTGCGTATGTGGGTCTGAGATTGGGAATTTTGGCCAGACAACCTCTGACAAAATCATGTGCTGCCTCTGAGAATCCTTCGGCCGGAAGGTCGGGTGGCTCGCCGTCAACAATCGCCTGCAGGTCGACATTGGTCAGTCTAGGGCTGTAGTAGGTGGGTCACCAAAGACTTACGCTCAATTGACTGAAGATATTGTCATAGGTCTCGGGAGGATATGGGTACGCGCCAAGCGCGCACTCAATAATGCTGAGACCCAAACTCCATATGTCAGACTGTACAGAGTATGTACCACCTCCTGGGTTCGCGCCGGCCTGTGCAACGCCCCCGTTGCTGATACGCTCAGGAGCCTGCAGATTCCAAAGTCAGTCTAAGGTTTCTGTGCATCAAAATCTCGAACATAGATGCAGCACTTACCATGTAGCTCTGACATCCAATGTTCGTCTTTGCAATACTCGCTACAAGGTTGCCACTGACTCCAAAGTCGCAAATCTTCACTTGTCCCTTTGTGTTGACAAGAATGTTTGTGGGCTTGACATCACGATGGATGATATTGTGCTCATCTTTCAAGCTCTTCAGCCCCATGGTTGTCGAGAGAGCGATCTTTCGGAGAACGCCTTCAGGGATGCCGTCGCCGTAGATTTTGTCTATCGATCCACCGTCCATCCATTCCATGCATATGTACACTGCGCCCTCTTGGAAGAAGGCGCCGTAGAAGTCGATGATGAATGGCGAGATGCATCGATGCAAGATGTCCAACTCCATGATGATGGCAGCAAACTTGGCATCATCGAGCTCTAATCTGATTTCTTTCATTGCCATTACCACGCCAGAGGTACCATCGTTCTTTTCGGGGAAGTTTGCCGTAGTTGGCGACTGCTGCTGTCCAGGTAGCATCTTGGTACCAGCGAGTCCTTGACCCGGTCGTCGTATGCGCGGCCTGCTATGTCTGACTCTGTAGACCGTGCCATAGTTGCCCTTTCCAAGCTCGTCCAAGGTGTCTACCTCGTCCAGTGATATGCTGAAGCTTTTTCCCGAATCAAAATTTACACCTTGGTTGGTCAGAGTGGCTTTGCCTTTGAACATGAGACTGCCAGTCTTTGCATCGATGAAGTCGGAATACTTATCCAGCAAGGTACCACCAGTATCGAGTTTCTTACTGCCGCCATCTTGCGTCTGGTTGCCGTTGCTTTGATCTGATTGACCGCCTCCCATTTCTGACAACTTCATCATTGGCTTCTTGCGCATACCGCCGGCTGGCTGTGCGGCTGAGCCAGAAGTTGGTGAGGCGCCCGGCAGACCGCCTGGAAGGGCCATGCCACGTCTGCCAGCTAACGACGATTTGTCGCCGCCCATGGCAGGGACGGCGGGCGCAGAGTTGAAGTTGTGGGGGAGGGGCCGGCTGGAGGAAGGAAGAAAGGGCACTCCACCTGGCAGGCGAGATGGGGCAGGGCCTGGACTCTGCGAAGAATGAGAGCTGGGGCTGAAGGAGCGGCCGCCAGGAGATTGAGCCATGGGAACGTTTCTACCTACGACCATGCTGCGCATCTTTGCAGCCAAATCTGGCGGTAAGCCCTGCCCTGACCGATTCATTGTCGCTTGTGGAGGTCCTCGTGCCTTCTGCAACGAGCCCAAAGGTGTGGATGACGGGGTCATGTTTGCCGTGGTAGTAGGCACAGCCGACACGGTCGCAGGATTGCGTGTCAAGGGTGGAGATGTAAGGTCGGCATCTGAAGGAGATTCTAGAGGAGACATTGTTTCCGAGATGGGCGACTCCAAAATGTCGGTCTCTGACATGTCGCTTTCATTGGGAGACGTCATGGTGTGTGGCTGGTGTGGTTGTGGGTGGGGGAGAAGTCTTGCAGCGATGGAGGGGCAAGATTACGTCTTTGTGAATTCCCAAAAAGTTGTATAGAGGAGCAATAGGTGCTGGAAAGCGTGTAGGGGTGAGTTAGGCAGGAGAAGAGCAGGCTCGAGGGGCGTGCGGCATGTCGTCGCTCGGGAGCGCGTAGGTAAGGGGAGCAATGCGATGGTCACGCAGTGGAGTGGGTAGTGGCTGTCGGATGAGGCGGCTGCAGGGCCGGAGGCGAGCAAGAAGCAGGCAGGAGGATTGAGAGGAGGTGAGGAAGAATGTGCGCAGCGAGTGAGGCAGAGATATTTTGGTATATTGTCAGCGCGATGTAGGGAAGAGTGTGAGACGGTAATGGGGAGTCAAGGCGAGGAAGAGGCGGGCGATGAGGGAGGTGTGGAAGGGTCGCAGCAGCAGCAACGGTAGTAGGTAAGCACGATCGAAGTGCAGCATCGGCGGATGGGATTTTGAAGAGGACGATGAGGGGAAATGGGAGCAGCCAGTCAGCCACGAGGCACGAGCTTCGTCTGTGCGATCGAGTGCGCAGATAGCCGGTATCAGGCACCTGGGACTGCAGAGGATATGCCACCTCACTGGCCCATGGTAGTCGTCGCATGTGCGGCCTGTTTGTACGCCCGCAGGCTGGCCACGGGCGGGCACGCTGGGCGTCTGGGCATGGTCAGACAGCTGCGGCTTTGTTGTCTGGGTGGGCTGTCTGTCCTGCAGGAGAGAGACGCGGTGTCTGTTGCCGCTGTCTCTCGCTCGCGGAGGACAGTCGTCAGTCAGCTGGGCGGGGGGTCGACGGGACTGGGATCATCGACGTGTAGCGTGGTACTAGACGCGCTGCTCGACGCCGCACTGAAACCTACATTGTGGCAGTCTGGCTGTATGACTCTCGCCCGCTGCCCACTACTGTGCGACTGGGAGCAAGGGACCTGTGCACTCCTCATCGCCCCTGTGCACTCGTTGCCTGTTTCTTCGCGCAGCCTGGCGGCGTTCCATGGCGACTGCAGAAAGGAGAAGCGCATCCTTCGTGGGGGACGATGAGGCCTGGCTGTGGCTGGTGACCCTCGCGCCCACTACCACCTCCTGCCGCTGGGCACGTTGGTGCGTCTTGGTGCTGCTGGTGCTGTTGGCGGCGCGGCCGCTCAACTCTTGGACAGACTGCCATCCATTCATCCACCCACCCATCCATTCATCTGTGACATCCTCCTTCTACCTGCCCTGATCCACCTATCTCTCCTGACCCTTTGTCATTTTGCATATCCTTCGCCCTCAGCCTTGCGTGGCTCCGACGTCAGACAGCGAACTGTCTTCCTACCTACCTACTGACATACCAACTACGTCAAGGCCCCCCGTGCCACCACCAGCGCGTTCTGACACAACTTAATACACAAATCACCTACCCACCTCGATCCCTTCGGCTTCTCGCTGCTCCTCGGGCCGACACCGACTTCCATCGTCGTCCATAGCGACCACATGGTCTTCTTCCGTCGCAGCGTTGTCGAGGATGACTTCGCTTTTGGTGACAGCTCGTTCCTGCTACAAGGCCAAGACCTCAACACTCCAGTCTCCGCACACGCCTCACACCCAAAGTTCTGGGATCTTGTATGGCTCGTCACACAAGCTGTCATCGAGGTCGTCGTCGTAGCTCTTCCGGGCTATATAGTTGCCAGACGTGGCGGCTTCGATGCGAACGCGCAGAAGTTTGTCGCCAACCTCAACATTACCTTGTTCACACCATGCCTTATCTTCTCTAAGCTGGCCTCCCAGCTCCAGGCCGACGAGCTCAAGGATCTGGCTATAATTCCTGTCATTCTCCTGGTTCAGACCGTCATCTCATACGTGTGTGCCAAGATTGCGTGCCGCCTGTTCAACATTCGCAAGAAGCCGCAAAACAACTTCATCACAGCTATGGCTGTCTTCGGCAACTCAAACTCGGTACCGCTGTCACTTGTCATATCCCTGTCACACACCATTTCTGGACTGCATTGGGACCAGCGCCCAGGGGACAATGACAATGAGGTCATGGCACGCGGTATCTTGTACCTGCTTATCTTCTCACAATTGGGCCAGGCCGTTAGATGGTCTTGGGGCATGAACAGTCTCCTGCGACCCTTGGATACCTACACCCCAGAGGAGCGTTGCGAGCTTCCCGCCGCGGATGAGGAGGCATTTGAGCCCTACAAGGACGATCCAGACGATGTGGAAGAGCCCCACGAGCCTAGCGAGTCTTCCAGCACTGGTTCCGCCGTCAGACTGCCGAACAACGTAGCTTCCGCCCCCCAGGTTGATGGCTCTGCAACAGGTGATGTCCATGATGAGCCCCCTTCAAACAAGAGGAAACAGTCGTTGCATCGGGATAGCATCCCCAACATCTACAGAAGGACAACCAGCAGCGCAAGCCATGCGAACGGGACACCCAACCCCTATCGGCAGCTCAAGCGCACTCAATCGGCCCTTGGCCGCAAATGGGAGGGCTTTACGGCTACCATCTCTCGCAAGAACCGCGAGCTGAAGGAGTGGAGCGCCAGTACCTTTGATCGCAATTTCAAGAAGCTCCCCCCGGCGGCCCAGAAGGTCTTGTCGCGCATCGGGCGATTTATTGGCGGCGTGCTTCAATCCATCTGGGAATCTCTCAACATTCCATTGATGGCAATTATCATTTCCGTTCTCGTGGCAGTGGTACCCGGAGGCAAAGACGTCTTCTTCCATCCGCACAGCCCTGTCAACAACTCCTTCACGACTGCGATCAAGCAGATGGGCAACGTCGCGGTACCTCTGATTCTAGTGGTGCTCGGTGCCAATCTCGCGCGCAACACACTACCGGATGAAGGCATGGACACGCCAGAGACCAAGAAGGAGGAGCGCAACATGGTCATAGCCAGCTTGTTATGCAGAATGGTGCTACCAACCATTTTCATGGCGCCTATTCTCGCTCTCATGGCCAAGTACGTCCCGATCAGCATCCTGGACGACCCGATTTTTGTCATAGTCTGCTTCTTGCTCAGCGGTGCCCCGAGTGCGCTGCAACTGGCGCAGATGTGCCAGGTCAATGAGGTGTACGTCGGAGCGGTCAGCAGCATCTTGTTCTACAGCTACGTTGTCTGGTAAGTCATTTGTCCCATCATTTGTGTTCCGAGCTCTGATGCTAATGGGCGACCAGGATTCTCCCGTCGACGTTGATTCTTGTCGTGCTAGCGCTCGAGATTGTGGAGTGGGCGGCCTAGAGTGCATGAGGGCGCGTCACCGCCGTCGCAGAAGAAGAGCAATCTTCTGCACTTGCTACACTCACTACATGCATCTTTCCATGCATAACCATGAGGCGAGTCTTTTAAAGTCATGGGGAGGCGTTCTGGGATACTTTCTGCAAGCTTTGCATATTCTGTTTCCTTTCTCTTTGCAGCCACTGCCGTCTGTGGACAGCGGTAGATGTGTATAATTTTACACTAAGGGATCGGCAGAGGATAGATAGGCATATGCCCTGCGACGGGCCATTGAACGAGGCGGTGTTTTGTTTCAGCGTTTCCATGAGAACGCTATCGCTTTTCTGGCATGATTGAGGAGTAGATGAGCCGCGTTCTGAGGAACAGATAGTCATGTTATCTTGGCGGCAGTGACGACACAGCTCGGTCGATAACAATAGTATGCAATTGACGAATGATAAGACGAGGGCGCGTATGTGTGCAGAGGCAGCCCCTCTCCAAAGAAGGGCGGCAGTCTCATGTGATCGGTGTTCTCTTGAGGTGGTATCTGTGCAGCATCTGTCCCGATAGCCGCAGAAAATTGAGTCAGCCAAGACGAGTCACTGGGCCTTGAAGCATGCGAAAGCGGAGTGCAGTACACAACTCTGTCGGATGTAGGGAACGGATGCAGAGGCAGGTCGTCTCACGCATTTCGAGAGACGGCAACGGCGGGCGCTGCGCAGCGTCATTGTCACGAGCATTGGAGCAGAGTTGCAATTGCTGCACGGTAGGTCCGCTGCTGGGAGGCTTGAGCTAAATTGGATCCAGGCCAACTCGATGTGGGCTGGCGTGGCACATGCAGATTCAGGTGTCTGGCGGTGCATGCGTTGAGACAAGAGTCTGACAGGCAGCGGCCAGCATCGATCCTGGCGCGGGCGAGACAAGAGTCATGACGGTCACGAGGAGGCTTTGGGAGTCGACGCCGAGGGCAGCGACGCCAACGTGAATCAGCTGGAAGGAAGCCGGACAGAAAGGGAGGACATGCGACGTCGAGCAGCAGCGCAGTGGAGTGCAGCGCAGTCGAAGAGACCGCAGACACCGCAGCAGGAAAACGCCATTCCCGCATCCTCCCGCCGATGACGACAGGGCTGTTGAATAATGTGCACCAGCGCAACCACTTCCTCTCCTGCCTGCCATGCACGCTGTCTGTCTGTTTGTACGGGTTGTTGGTATTCTGCTGCTGCTGCTGCTGCTGCTGCCGCTCTGACTGCATCGCCCGCTCTTCCGTCTGACCAATCCGTAGACCCTGATCTGAAACCGCACCTGCCCTCCGGCTGCCCGACCGCCCCCGTTCTGCCCCTCAACCATTCCCCCCATCACCACCACTGCTCCTCGGTCGCCCACAAATTCTAAAAATTTCCCTCTGCCACCGTGCGAACCTTCCGGCATCGTGGACCCGGCTCACCACCGCTCGCCCGCCGTCATCCTCAACAACTTCCTGCAGAACTTATTCACTGCTAGGCCGCCGTTGCTCTTCCTCGCAGCCGCTCGATTGCCTCCAGCCCACAGCCTGGTACCGCTTGTAACCTTGTACCATATCCCCCGCCTACCATCGTCCAGCTCTCTTTCCCGGCGCCAGGGCCCAGGGTCGCTCGCGCTAGCAGTCACCTGTTGATCTCGAGACATCCGTCCAGCAGCAAACAACCCACATCATTTGCCAAGTGCGAATCTTCCCTGAGCCCCGTCCAGTCAGCAGCTTGCACGACTCGCCCAGATCGGCTGCTGACTCCAACTCTACCCCGTCGATCTGCCGCTGGCAAACAAATACTGACTTTTGGCCATCCTCAACCGCCAGTAACCATAATTCCTCTGGACATGGCCCTGCAACCTTCCTCTCCTCCGCCCCGCTCGCCTCCTCTGCGGGCCAAAACACCTCTCTCTGCTCCCATCAAGCCTGGACCTCTTCACCTCGCTACTGCTCGCCTGGCTACTCAGCAAGCTGCTATCCAGTTTGCTGCCATGTCACCGACCATGAACCCTTCTGCACTGTCTCCTGGAGCTACCATCTCGCAACAGTCCCGCCAGCAGTCGTCTCGCCCTCAGGCACACTACGCAAAGAAGGCACCAGGCAAGATTCCCGGCATCTCTCTTCCGCGCTACCATCCCGCCACGTACAGCTCGCCTGCTGCTTCTGCCGTCACCTCTCCCGACTCGAGCGTCGTCAGCCCCAATGGTGGCCCATTGAGTCCCCGAAGCCATGCCCACGCAAGGGGCGAGGCTCAACGGCGTCTGGCCGTGTATCAGCATGAATTTGCCGCCTTCAAACAAGCGAGCACGCCTGGAATGCGTCCAGCCAGCCCCACACTAAACCCTTCCATGTCTCCTTGCCCCGTGACACCCCTCGAGCTGGAGCAAGAGACTGGCGACTACCTCTTGGCCGGTTCAGGGGCCACTGGTGCTGGTCTCCCCGAAAGCGAGAAGAAGCGACTCGTTACTCAGATGATCGACGCCGAGTGCTCGAAGAACGAGTCCAAGCAGCGCTCATAGGTGGCCTCGCCTTATAGTGCATCAATCCGACACACGGCCATACTTGACGAAGTCACGAATTGCATGGAAACCGAATGGCGCATATCGTTGGTGTTTATCTGTACATGCTGCGGATTTCCTTTTTTTCTTTTCAAGAGCGGCATCTGAATCAGGAGTAATTTGCTTATAGGTCCTCTGACAAGCACGAGCTGATTGAAAGCCGCTGGCGTTTTAGATATCCTGGGGCGGCGGCTGCCCGTGACTAGATCAATGTTTGACGTTGAATGAAGCAGACTACCTATATTCCGTGCAAGTTCACAGGACCACGAAGTCCTTTACCCTTGCTTTTCCCGTTCTTTGTTCTGTATCAAAGCCTCACAGGACATCAAGGTGATTGGGGGTCAAAACCAGTGTTGTCCTACCGGAATCTTGCGAGTGGTGACCTCCCAACGCCCGCAGATCCAATTTGTAAGTTATTTTGGATGGTAAGTATTAGTAGTCTAGGTTAACCGCTACTTGTAATATACATTTAGAAACAACGGGTAGAATAAGTCGGATGCTCGAGGAGTCGGGCATGGTGGGGCTCGACGCCGAAGCTGCTTCAATGGCCCGTGCGGTCTCCGCTGTGCAAAATTTCTCCCACGACACTTCCAGCATCTCAACTCCTCCTCACCACAACCCATCCCAAAAAGTATCCTCCCACACCGCAGGATACTCTTTGAAAATGTCTTTCGGCAAGCTCTACTCCTACCTGGTACGTCAGACCCCCTTTCCATCCAGAAAATGAGGCCACCCGACCTCGCGTTGAAAGATGACACATCTTCCAAGACCGCCTGTTTGCGCTGCATGGAAAGCAATAGACTGACACAATCTTCTCCACAGGGCAACCCTCGTCTTACTGGCGCCCTTGTCGTTGCCAAGGAGAACAAGCTAGATGTCGAGATCGTCGAGACCAACCCGACCAAGGCTCCTGTCAGCGATGACTACCGGTATGTCGTCGCGTAACAGTCAACAACCCCCCGACTCACCATGCTCATTCCTCTCACAGTCTTCTGAACAAGCTTGGCAAGGTTCCTACCTTTGTTGGCTCTGATGGTTTTGTCCTGACCGAGACCATTGCTATCAACATTTACCGTGAGTCCCACCTCACCCTTTCCTTACACCTGTTTTCCCTATCGAATGATGACTCGTATACAAATTTTCAAGTTATCCCTGGCAGAAACTTCGTGTTGACTGTTTATTCACACTCTGACTTCCTTCTTCAATACAAATCTCTGTAGCAATCTCTTCCTGGCGAGCGAGTCGCTAACATTCTTCAAAGTCGCCTCCCAAAATGAAAAGACCGCCCTTCTCGGCAAGACCAAGCAGGACTACGCCTCCATCCTTCGCTGGATGTCTTTTGCCAACTCTGAGCTTCTTCCTGCTGCCGGAGCATGGTTCCGCCCTCTGCTCGGCTTCGAGCCCTACAACAAGAAGAACGTCGAGACTGCCATTGAGAAGACAAAGGCTGTCCTCAAGGTCCTCGATGACCACTTCCTCGTGAACACATACCTCGTTGGTGAGCGCATCACTCTTGCCGACATCTTCACTGCCGGTATCGCTGGCCGCGTCTTCGAGTTTGTCTTTGATGCCGAGGCTCGCAAGGAGTTCCCCAACCTCTCCCGCTGGTTCTTGACCATTGCCAACCAGCCCACCTACCGTGAGGTCATGGGCGAGCCCAAGCTCGCCGAGAAGGCTCTTGAGAACAAGGCCCCCGCTCAGCCCAAGCAGGAGAAGAAGCCCGCCGCTGCTCCCGCCGCTGCTAAGCCCAAGGCTAAGCCCGCTGACGACGAGGACGATGACAAGCCTGCCGAGCCCAAGGCCAAGCACCCCATTGACGCCCTCGGCCGTCCCACATACTCTCTCGACGACTGGAAGCGCAAATACAAGAACGAGGAGACTCGTGAAGTTGCCCTGCCATACCTCTGGGAGGCTGTCAACTGGGAGGAATACTCCGTCTGGACCATTGACTTCAAGTACAACGAGGAGCTGACCATGACCTTCATGTCCAACAACCAGATTGGCGGCTTCTTCAACCGTCTTGAGGCGAGCAGAAAGTACCTGATGGGCTGTGCGTCTGTGTACGGCGTCACAAACGACAGCGTTATCAAGGGCGCCTTTATCGTCCGTGGCCAGTCAGCAGAGGATGCTTTCTCTGTTGCACCGGACTGGGAGTCGTACGCTTTCACCAAGCTCGACCCTAAGAGCAAGGCCGACCAAGAGCTCGTCAACGACTTGTTCGCCTGGGACAAGCCTATCACTGTTAACGGCAAGGAGTACCAGTGGTCTGACGGCAAGGTCTTTGTCTAAGCCTGCAGACTTGCTGCCTTTTCTTTAAATTTACGAGACTAAGATTACGACGTGGAATGATGCATGGGCTGGGCCACTGGACGGCATGGCCAAAAAGGGTAAACCGGTAACGTGCATGATGAACATTGAATGATGGCCTATCTTGAGCTGTGCCATGCGAAGCTGCAGCCTCGCTGAAATGAATGAAGGGAAGATTCCATTTGTCGCTCATGCACCAGACTTTTGAGGTTCTCGTGATGTGCACTGTGGAGCCCCTTGTCCGCGTAGCTGACCGTACTTAGGTATCCTTGATCAGCATAGTACAAAACCTAGCAGACCTGACTCGAGCGGCTATCCCATCCCATCTGCCGCAAGGTCGTTACCTCCCGTCTCTCTGCTAGCAGCTAAACGCTCCTAGACCTCATCATACGCGTAACCCGCGCCGACAGGGACGATGAAGCGCACAGCGTATAAAATACCCTGTTCGACGAATGTGCCGTGTCGACGACCTTGCGTGAAACGGCGGACGATCGTA
The DNA here is from genome assembly GCA_023512835.1 of Taxillus chinensis. Taxonomy (NCBI): domain Eukaryota; kingdom Viridiplantae; phylum Streptophyta; class Magnoliopsida; order Santalales; family Loranthaceae; genus Taxillus; species Taxillus chinensis. The sequence continues at coordinate 53,640 of JAKCVP010000029.1, forward strand.
TGGGTCGCTGGAAGAGCCGTACTCTTTGAGGATGTGCTTGTAGCGAGGTTGTTGGGTGTTCGTCGTTCTCATTTGCCAATGTAGCTTCGACGTCTTTGAGAGAGTAGGAGGACTACTCGTGACCGGATGGCGACTCGGACTTGAGGGGCTGGGGCTGTACATTGCGAATCGGATACCCGAGTCTGAGAGGTCGCTTTGTCTCTGTCACTTACATGCGAAATGGTAGGTGGACCGCCGAATGTTGTGGCGCTTGGTCTTGCTGCTGTTGCGGACCGTTATGCTTCCTGCCGAGTGGGCTGTCAGTGTATACGACAAATTGTCCTGCTCACTCGAACTCGCGATCCTGCGTCCATTATGGCCATATCAGCTAGATGAGGCTTGTACTCGATTCTGAAAGCGGGATCGACATGTCTCTCTGGACCGTAGAAGAAGCTTGAGTACGCCGACTCCTTGCCGTATCCGTGATTGACGACGACATCGACAATGCCAATACAGAGATCCAGCAAAAAAGTCAGATATGGGGGTGATCTCGCCTTCAGATTTGCACCACGCAGCTGAGCCTCCTTGGCTAGTGATTCGTTCAAGGCTTGCTATCGTTGTTTGGCTGCCAACGTGCTGAGATGGAATTCTGAAGACTCAGGGCCGGTATAGTCGCGAGAATCTGGTGGTTGGATGATCTATGCGCTTGCTTCGAATCGCCCGTCTTACCTACGTCCCCAAATCTCATGTTGTTGTATTTTGGCATTCTCTTGTGATGAGCACCCGTGACAGCAGCTATGTGTAATTGACCGTTCTATGACGATGCGTTAGCATCTTCGCTCAACCATACGCGAACACTAGGGAGAAATTGCAAGTGGGAAACGTACGAAGAAGGTCTCTGTCTTCATATCGTGATCATCTTTGTATTTACCGGTCGTCCGATTATTGAAGCAGCTTCGGCGTCGAGCCCCACTGTACCCGACTCCTCCCTATCAAGTATTCGGCCCCCTCCTGCCATCTTGTACTACAGCTCGAGCATTCCAGTCATTCCGCCTGTTGTTTTAGCTATGATTACAAGTATCGCCGAGTCCGCTACTATTAGAGTAGCGGTCAACCTAGACGGCCAATACTTACTATTCAAAATAACTCATAGGCTGGATCCGCGTGCGTTCGAAGCTTACCAAACCCCGACGTCCCTAGCAGTGGAAGCATATAGACGGCCGAGCCCTGACAAGCCCTACAAGTAGTAGTATTCTACCGGGTACTGTGAAAAATATCAGAAATAAGGACGTTTATTTCATATTACTACTACGGTTATATATACCTCCTGATATCGTTAGTATACCTCTTATCGTATCACTGCTTTCTCTATTATACCTATACCTTTAGTTAGTTACTAAATATATATTCTATCTAATTATTATTTATAATTCAATAGTTAGTAGCGTTCTAAGCGCTTTACTAGTTTCTTAGTAGTACTATAAGGTATTACTAGCCTTACTCGTAGAACATCATAGTACCTATTAAAATTGTTCCTATATATAGTTTCTCTCGTAATACTATAAGAAAGTCCCTTAAATAGGAAGGGGCCTACGTATACGTATATAGTTAATATTGTATCGTTATATCAATATAAAGGGTAGATAATATAGAGCGGATAAGGAGTATCTCTACAATTATAGTAATTATTTTAGAGATTTAAGAAAGATATTCGAAACTTAACGATTCAATTTATAATATATAAAGTATAAGAAGTTACTGCCTCTAAATACTCTAGCCCCTTATATTTATTATTTCTAGATAGATACTGTATCTCTATTACGCTTCTTAGAACTTATAAAATAGAGAATATTACCCTACTAATTTGTAAGGTGGAGAACCACCTTACCGTGATAGTGATGTTATGTATCGATGTGTAGAGATCACGTGTATCGGCAAGACTAGCCGCTACAGCGTGATCTAGCCTTTGGGGGTCAGTTTACCTGCTATGGCATATTGTGACCGCACACACCTTTACATTTAGTATATTTATAGCTTAATATTCAGAACGATACCGATAAGTATACTACTATAGAAGAATAAAATTATATATAGTAAATCATAGAAGATATAGGAGCGGCGTCGGTAAAGTCACCACGCCGTTTATCGCGTTTCTTTACCCTCGTATAGTTTTTTACTACGGGCTAGTAAGATGGAATACTATGACCTGCGCAGAGCCGAGTCTTTAATAAAAGCGCAGCTGTATCCTGATGGCGTCGGCGATGATCGAGCCGAGAGCGCCATGGCCTGCCATCTGTCTAACGAGCGTCTAGTTACACACTGAGCGAGAATGCTTAGGACGAGAAAGGCATACTTACTTGACTTCAGACAAATCTACTTACAGAAGCATCTAACATTGCTCCGCTAGAGCGTGCTAAGGCTCTTCATTATCATTAGGTCTCTTGTAGATTGGATTGTCGTCGACAAGAAGCCCGACAGGGGCAGCAGTCAGCTCGTCGCCCAATTCCTGCATCGACCTCTCGAACACATGAGAAATCTCAACGCCCCAATCTTCGTAGTATTCGTCGTCATCGTCATCATCATCATCGCTGTCGGCCATGTCCGTATCTCTTCTCGCATCTGCAATGTCCTCAGGATCAAAGTCCTCACCACTGTCCATGACCTTTGTCACGGCTATTCTACCTCTGGAAACAACACCCTTGATGCGAACCTTTTCAGTCCCGTCAATAGCATCACCAAGTTGCTCGAAGCCAGGCAGCAAGGCACCAGTGTCAAGATCTCTGCCTTGGATGAGCGAGGCAAATGCCAAGTCAATTTTACCTAAGAGTCGAAACATGGTACGTGGTGCAGGCGGAAACATGGGCAAAGCTGTATTTGTTATGCTCGCGAGGGCCAACAAATGTGTCACCTGGAGATGTGGGGTGCCAGAGGCCCAAACGACGTCGAGCAGACTCTCAAGCTCGTTGCCCATCTCTCGGAAGGATTTGTAGCCCTTGATGTCTCGAAGCTCCCTGTGCTGTTCGGCAGTGGCTTCTACGGTTTCTACACCTTGGCGATTCGAGCTCGTAGGAAGGGTAAGACCATGCTTATCGAGCCGTCTCTGTATTTTGGAAATGCGCTTGTCCACAAAGTCGATGTACTGCCAGTATTTGGTGCTTCCATGCTTCAAAGGATGCTGACGTGGCTGGGGCAGAGCACCTGAGACTGTAGAAGAAGTCATTGAAGACGCTGGGGGAGTCATCATCATGGTGGAGGGTGGCATGAAGCCACCCGGCTGCTGCGTACGAGCCATTGCCGGTGAGTGCATGCAGTGGCGACAAGGGACGTCTACGACAGACAGGGCGAGCAGGTCTGAAGCGTCGTATTGATCGGTGCGATTGTCAGGACCTTGCAGCTGCCAGATATACGGGCCGTCGCGAGGCCGAAGACCAGAGCGACCATAATGACTGCGGGCGAGATGCAGGCATGAGGTTCGTCATTGTCTTCGGATCCCGCACATACCATTATTCCGGTACGCCCACCACGCCCCCCTTTGCTTCCGACTCGTTGCTTCCTTGTCACTCTTGTCCACCTGCACCAGACTGCTACTTGCAGACAGCGCATTCCTTTGGAGTGAGTGGGCCCGAGACATGCGCTGACCGGTACTGCTCCAAACGAGCTGCATGGTCAGCCCAAGTATGCGGTCTCGACAGATCGATTGCATTTGTGGTAATCGGCTATACTAATCAAGGCGGTGGATCTACCGAGCTGCTCTCGGCTACCAACCAGCCAGCGTCTTCATCCATTAACGCGGCTCGCGCCTGCATGGCCTGGCCGAGAATACTAACGCCAATACATAGGCCATATGCCCCGCAGCGGCGCCTCCGAGTAACGAGAGGGAGAAGCGCCCACAACCAGCTTTTGCCGGTGCCACCAGTTGATACATCATCCGTGCTACTTCGGAACCCCCATACTACATACCTCTGCCTGTACCTCTCCATTGTCCAGATCCAAAATCTTCTTTTCCAATTTTCAGTGCCCTCGTTCGACTTTTGTACTCGGCTGCTTGTCTGCTTGTCCTGTCTGATATTACCTGTACGCAGGAAGTAACGCACTCTGTCACTCGTCCATGATGGCTCCAGCCAGGATCTCCACCGTCGAATGGGACAAGTTCTATAACATTGTCGATGGACAAACCAGGTCTTCTAAGACCTTTCACAATGGCATTAATCCAGCGACTGGTGAGAAGCTCTGGGATGTGCCTGTCGCGACAGAGCAGGATCTGAATGATGCCGTCGCTGCTGCCAAGAAGGCTTTCGTCTCCTGGTCGGCCACTCCAAAATCCGAGCGAGACCAGAAGATGCAGGATTTCGTTGAACTTTTCACCGAGAACCAAGCGGAAATTACCAAGGTCCTTTGCGCAGAGACAGGCAAGCCGGTGAGTCAAGGTACACAAGCTGTCCAGAGCTGTACAAGGCTAACACGCGCTAGCTGTTCTGGGGTGGTGGTGAGGTTGAGCTAACCAAGGGATATTTCTCGTATCCTAGCACCATTCCGATGCCCGACGAAGTAGACGAGAGGGACGACAAGATCATCAAGATCAGTTACAAGCCCTTGGGCGTGGTTGGCGCCATTATGCCCTGGAATTTCCCCCTTCTGCTTGCTGCCGGCAAGATTGGTTCT
>JAKCVP010000030.1:0-58116 GCA_023512835.1 Taxillus chinensis
TTCGGAGTAAGACTCGCAGTGGTCGAAGGCAGGACCTTGGGGATACAAATCGATTTGTAAAAGAGAGATATTCGCGGAAAGCGAGACACAGCAACACTAGAAGTACTTTCATCGAGAGACCTCAGAGCCAACAGCCTGCTTTTCTTTCCACTATCTCTATTCCGATTAGATCAGGCTTACACCTCTCATATATTATACGCACAAAACTCTCAGTTTCAGAGCCCAGTTACAAACTCTCTCTTCTAAACTCTCAGCTACGCTACTTCCTGTCTAGAGGTCGGTCGGGTGTCACTCCCTCTATACTATCGAGTCGGAATGGTTTCGGGTGTGTGCCTTCTCTTCCATGAGCCTGGTTTTAGGCGTTCTGTTTAAGAACGGCGCGTCTCCTCCCCTTGAAAGCAGAGTGCGTGTTACGCGGACTATCCATTCTTTAAGGTGGACTGAAAGACAGAGAGTACAGCTGGCTCGGAATGAAATAGGTATTTCAAAAGAATCGCTGATGTACGAATCGAACGGGAGCGACAGCCCTATCTACCGCATCCAATGAGGAAGCAAGGCCACCGATAAAGAAATCAATTCGACGAAATAGGCTTGTGTCTCTATGGATTACGGAGCTTTTGGAATGGACTCTCTAATCTTGTAGTCGATTCTGTCAGGTCGAATACGGACTCCTTCTGTCACTCTGTACCTCTTTAACTGGAGGTCTCTATAGATACGCTTACCCGCCCGACTTGCTGCTTAGAGATGTATTACTGGTATAAGCGCTGCTATCGGACGGAAATGTACTTTCTTTTTCTGTCATTTTCGGATGATGTTCGGTGTACGGGCTTTCTTGTAGGTGTGTTGTTGCACGCATGTTCCCACCGTATCGCAAAGATGCCTTGGGGTGCTGAAATTGCTCTGTTTGTGCACTCTGTACACCACCGTGTTGGACTGGGCTGCTAAACTGGTATGACTCTCTTCGGTAGTGAAAGAAAACAGGCATCTTAACAGTGTGGTGGATCCGCATCGCTAGTACACACAACAGTGGCATGGCACCTCTTTTCACGGTAGTAAACTAAACCGTAAGACCCATGCTACCCGATCGGCGAGTTATGGGTTCTCCGGCCGTACCTTCTCTCCAAAGATTGCTGTCTTGTTATGGAGAGTGAAAACACCTATGCTGCACTGCAAGAATCGTGCATCTCGACTCGGCGGGGTACACGCGTGTCTATGGCGGTTCGCTTTCTGCCGATGCGTCTCTTCGCTCAGTGCACTTCGTAGCGGAAAACCCCGTAAGCAATCTACGAAACAACACTCTGTGTCTGTGCAATCACTGGGCATTTCGAGAAGGGCAGTTCAGAGAGCAAGTGCCAGGCGATTCTGTAGCTCCGTGACGGATATCAGTAGCTCCGGATACCTCATACGAGAGCCGAAGAGAAAGAGTGTTCTCCGTATCGAGTTGGGTCCTCCAGAGTGCTTATGACGTATTCTAGTCTACTGAAAGATAGCATCTCTCTCTTGTGTGTGTAGAGTGCCTCTCTTGAGCAATAGCTGCACAAACAGTGTCATTGCTAGCTCGGCTCAACACACAACACTTCCCCGGATGTATGCACCTCGCTCCGCGTATAGTGTGCCACTCTCGGAATGCATGCTGGTTGTACACTCTCCACTTCCGGAGATACTCTCGTACCGAACTCTACTCTGTCTTTACAAGACACACATTTCAGTTCGAAAGCAGACACTCCAGTAACTATGCATCACATCCAGATAGCATAGACACATACCAGGCAGAACAGTCAGTAGATCTGCACCACGGGTCCGGCAGATCGATTACTTAAGCTTCAGTCTGCTTTTCGGTGTCTATGTAACACGCAACTGGTCCGATAGGCCTGCGCGAGAGTAGAGTGCTCTCTTATTATGGCTAGGCAGGCAAGCCAGCAATCCGTGTTTCGTAAGACTCTCTTGGTATCTTGTTGCATATCTATGCCAACTCTCTGATTCTCGCCTATCGGAGTATCTCTCTAGGCGATTGGATGGTTGTACCACTCTCGGACTCGGACTCGGACCCGGATGTGTCACCTCTTTGCTAAAGACTTTCAGACAGTGTAGTCAGTCCTTGGATCTCTGCTTCTGTGTTGGTTACCATCTGCATCCCGTACCGTTTTATAGATGGTTTTTACTCTTGCATCAAGTATAGTGTTGATTGTGCTAGCTCTATACACTCTGGGTGGGGGGTTGGGCACGCTACATATGCTGTTTCGGACCGTGGGCATGGCAGCGATGCAGTTGGCTTACCTCACCACCACTAGACTGAAACGCAGAGTGCACTGTTCGAGTCGCCCAGCAGGCCAAGGCACACGATACGCGGAGCGAGGTGCATACGTGTTTCAGCCGGTAGTACCGGACATGCAGTTGTCCTATGTCCAATGATTGGGTCTGCCACTCCCGATGCCTACCTAGTCGGTCGGTCGGTCGGTTTGCTTCGATAACGTTACGGGATAGACTCTCTTTCGGTGCGGCTCTCTATCGTTCCGGCCGGGGAGAGAGATTGTGTACCATCTATCACACGGTACGGGATGCGGATGGTAACTAACGTAAGAATACCGAGAATAGTCTCTAAGAGAGAGACACTCAACAAAGAGTCTGTGTGCCGGCCCGGCAATGCTTTGAGAGCTCTGTGTATCTGCTGACCACTCTCTGGAATCTCTAGTCGGAGTATACCCGGCCGGGGATGGATGTAGACTCTCTGGTTCGCTGTCGCTTCTGTGTCTGGCATCGACTTTCCCGTGGGTCTGTATATGGTCTGGTAGTGTACTCTCTTAGCGGAATTACCGATACCTGTTGCTGGAGAATCGGAAGTGCAGGGATGCTCTTTTCGGACTCGTGAAAGCGGAAGAAGCAACTGCATCAGTGCCTAAACACGCTGGCTTTTCACAACAGATAAGACTCAAACCTGTGGAATTGGGGAACCGTAGCACCGGTAACAGAATGGGTCGCCTCCGATGTTGTCACCGGCCGGAAGAGATGTCTTTGCTCCGCTTGCTGGGGTCAGAGTGTCTCTTAATAGCAGCATTGATTACCCCGAAAAGTACACAACTGGGAAACCGGGGAGTTTGTTGGTCTCTTATAGAGATACATGGGGTAGCTATGGATGAGAGACGTGACAGACTCTGTCATAGATAGGCATGTACACTCGAAGGGAAGCTCCGAAAGAAGCACAGAAAGTGAACGAGAGTACAGTACAGGCAGCACTTGGGATGTGATACAGTATCACAGAAGAGATCGAGGGTACGGAACGCTTAAGAGATCGGACGCTTTGATACCCTCCAGTGGACTCTGGACAGTACAGTCTGCCGGGAAGACTCTTAGTGTAGTGAAAGTTGAGCGGGAAAGGCATAGATATACTATACTCTGGGTGCTGGCGTGTGCGATTGGATCGTATGGCTGCTGGCAACAACAGATGCTTTAGGACCTCTCCAAAGTGCACTCTGTATACCGAAAGGATGTGTTTCCACTGTTTGCGCTCCCGCAACCTCTCTTGTTTTTCAGTGAGTTAGAGAGAAAGAAAAAAGCACTTGTGGTGGGCGTTGCTTACCAACAAGGCATACACTTCTGACATGGCTGCTTGCTGCTCGAGTCCAACAAAAGAAGGCTCTCTTTTCTCTTGTTGTTAAAAGAAAGACGCTACTATCCAAATGAAATACGCGCGATTATCTAGCAAATCTAAAGACAGGGACCACAGACGAGATACGGTCACAAATAGAGTGGAACCAAGTAACATTGCAAAGGCATAATGATAGTCGGGTGGGCGGTATGGCCCCCTCCCGAACCGGACGTGAAGGTCTCCCCTCATCCGGCTCTCTGCAGGGGAACACTCACTGCTTCCCGAATATCCAAAGTCGAATAGGGTTTACAGGAGATCCCAGAGGCTCGATCGGAAAGGGTGCTAACCTGTTGGAATTGACAGTCGTGTAACTCACAAATTCGTATCTCGTTCCGGCAGCTCTCTTGCAGACATCTTTATGCTGGCCCGTGCTCTAGAATTCCCTAGACTCCCTTTCGAGTTTTGTCCGCCGAACACCGTAAGAGATTGTGTGTCTCTCCAGTGGTACACAACACAATCCGAATACGCATGCGGTATAGGGCTGCCGTGACAGGGAGAGTCTGTCCCCTTGTCCAACGGGACTGCTGGCATACTAAAAGCTCCTGCGACGCCCCATTCTCGTTGCCAGTGTTTTCGTGGACGTTAGAATGACACAGTGAGTCGTGAACGACCTGGGAGTTTCCACCTTAATAAAAGAATACCCTACGTCTCGAAACCCGCAATTAAAGAGAGCAGCGAGTACACCACCGGTTCGGATTGGCTCGAAGAGACAGAATACAATAAAGACTCTTTCGAACGAGCATGGAAACAGTAGAGATAGATAGCCCACAAGTCACACAAGTGCTGCTAAACTCTCCGAAGTCGGGTACTTTCAGAGCGTACTCTCGGGAATTGCTAGCACTACAAGAGCTCCGGTCTTAACGCCCCTACTACTCTCTTCTTTTCCGCCTCGGGTTCGTAGGAGTCGGTTTACCGTTTACCCACTACGGAGGAGAGCCAGGCAGCCACGGGTCATAAGCGCCCTCTTCGCACAACAAATCCACTTTGAAGTTTACTTATGTGCTCGGCCAATCGTCTGAATGTGTAAGAGAGACCATACGGCCCCAATATCTCAATAGCACCTTTGTCTAACGCTTCAAATGAGACTTCATATCCGAAACGAATCCCCGATCTTACAATATAGTAATTAAAAACGTGATCGAAGAACCATCTTTTATTTAAGAAGCCATAGAGTCGATTCAAAACATAACTCGTTTTAAAGGCTTTTTGGAATTGATCCGATAAGGTATTTACTTTATACGAAACAAAAAGCACCTGAAGTCGGAAACGGAATAGGTATCAGTTTTGTAATTGTTGGAGCAGCAAACTCGGAATCGGCAAGAATATCATGTTTTGGTAGTAAGAAGGGGGAATTTGCCCAAAAATTGGATGGGGACGCTATCTCTTCTGTAGGCCTTGTCTTAAAGTTCCCCCCGAACCGCGCGAAATGGTCGCCTATTACACGGCTCTCTCTTCTACCGAGTTTAAACCTATTCTTCCCTATACAATCTCTTAACTCCGTTTGTTAAAAGCATCCTTCTAAAAGTGCTTCGGCGGGGTGCGTCTCTCACATTCCCGTTAGGATTTCTCGAAATGCTTCCAATAAAGCTTTTTTTGTAGAGTCTAAAACAACACTGCTTGAAAAAAGGTCCGTTAGGGGCGGGCATCCTCCCTTTCTCTTTGAACTACTGGGTTCGGAAAGCGGCTAAAGAGAGTCTCTCCTTCGGGACCCAATCCTTCTGAAAGTGTATCGGGACGATACGGACACAATAGGATGATACTCTTTTTCAGAGTGTGTAACGCAGACACTTTAATTACGCATATCTATCGTTAACGTACCCCGGAGGAACTCAACAATACTCGATTTTTTATCTGTCAAAAAGGAACCAAAATGCATGTAAAGGCACTCTGTCTGGGCAACTGTTGGTGGAACTCTCTTGAGATTTGTGGGGTCTACTAAACGCGTATAGAAAGCTCATAGAGATATTGATGTCTCTTTTGCTTTTGGAAACACACTCCATGGGTTGGATGCAGTACTCTCTCAGTAGCGCTAGCGTATCTATAGAGATATTTACTTTTCTCTTCCCAAACAAGTGTGCCACTCCCCGAGCCCAAAGCGGAAACCCAATCAATCCAGCCGCTTTTAGTGAATGCATCTTTATTAGAGTCGTATAGAGTAAAGTAACACAGAATACGAGAGGTGGACCCGCGCAAGCATTGTGGTATGCCCATTCAAAATCGTGTCGCACAAACAAGGACTTTACTGTGTGCTGTACTGTACGTTTCCTTAAAAGCAAAAAAGACTGACAACAACCCCGCGGGCGACTTATCTCTAAGAGTTTTATTCGGTAAGGCCTCGGAAAGGTTCCCAACTCCCTGTTTTTAAAGCACCCTTCCGAAGACGTAGTACACAAGAGAGCACTCTACAAAAAAGTGTACTCTCTGCTCTCTTACGCTCGGGGTCGTATACGCAGGCTATGTTAGACTCTTCTCGTTCGCCGGCTCACTTCACTCTGTTTCGGGGTAGCGTATCTATACCATATCGAAAAAGCAATACTGAAAGCACGGACCATGCTCGGTTCCATAACAGGTCCGTCCAGAAACGCTGCTCTCTTACGCTCCGGGGTACAAGCTTGTTGGTATTCTTCCCTACGGGTTTCTCTGGTCCGGAAGTGAACACCAACCACCGTAGTGCCGATTCGCGTGTGCCCGAATTCGACATTTGAAGAGGTAGACGAAACTCCAATGTGCTGTCTGCTCTACAGACAAAATGGGGAGATTCATGCTAGGGTCTCTCCGCCTAGACTTCGGAAACAGAGTGAAGAGTACCTTTTCACAACCTGTTACCTCTTTGCGTTCGGGTATGCTCGAAACCTCTCCGAGAGTGCGGGATGGGACAGTCTTGTCTGTCTTAGGCGTCCAATTACGAGCTATAGGTATGCACCGAAGGTAGGGGGTATTTGTTTAGAGATGTGTCTAAACTTACAACTCTAGTTTCCCGGGCGGAGTGATGCAACCTCAGAAAGCTCCCGAATCGATTGGAGAGTCTACTCTCTTCTTAAAGAGCACCAGCAGCCAAGTTTGTGATACAGCAGCAACCGGGGGCCGGCCAGACTCTCTTGTTTAGACAGTGACATCTCTGTCAGTTTACAAAGTAAATGTACTCTACTCTAGGTGCGTTTTTCGAATTAAGGCGAAAGCCAAGACCTAGTTGCGCGGCGGACCTAACTGTTTCATTGCAGTCGGGAAGTGGGCGTACAGCTACAGCTACAGATACGCTCGCCATCCATGGTGTCACCTTTTGCGACTCTCCAAGCACTCTCCATAACAAGACAGCACCGCGGTTACCAACACCTCTTACACAAGCATCCCAAACCCAACAGCAACTTCAATCGCTCTATCACATACACGTTCAACAGCTACGCCCAGAATACGTGATGCTCGGCTCACGGGGGACTACTTGCTTCCGAAAGACAACTGCCATGACTCTAACGCCTAAAGAGTATGACCTCCGGAGATGCTAATGCACTTTCCAGAACAGAGACAGACAGAGTTCTGGCTGCACTCTTCTCTTCATGACCTAAAGGCCCGACTACTAGAGCATCTCTTCCAATCGTATTTCCGGACGACCTATGTGTTAGGCTGCTGGACAAAGAATGAAAAGAGCTCGGGCATTTCGGGTTGGAAGTCATCCACGCAATGTTGCTAATCGAAATGGAGTGGAAGTCGACTGAAAGCATTGCCCATACGAGAGTGCCTCCATGCTAGTGCTGCCGATCTCCGATCAATAGAGATATCGAATAGCGTTTCTTTCAACCGGGGGAACTCTCTGGAACAAGCAAAGGCGTTTATGGAACTGTCTGCCGATCTGCCTGCGTACCGACTCAATGGTATGTATAGCGTGCTTCTGCACTTTCCACTAGATCTCCGGGGAGAGGGATTGGACTTTCGGTCTCTCTGATTCCAGGGATTGGGTGCATTAGAGTACTTGCTAGCAAGTAAATCGTATGTGTAGCGCAGCGGTAAGAGCTTGGCTTGGGCACCACACACCGACTACTCTAAGATGTGCATCGAAATGCAACAGAAAATGCGCTTTCTTCCGCTTCCGCTCTGTAGGCGCTCACTCACTGCTGGAAAGAATGACCATCCTCCCTCCCGAACACTCTCAGTTCTCCGGTTGCGCGAGCGGATGAGCGTCTTCTTTCAAAGTAATAGTAAGGGATCTCTGTTCTGATTGCGGCAAACTAGACTACACTAACCGCATGGAATTGATGTCGATTCATCTATACTTCCATGCATGGCAGAACTGGATGGCTTGGAGCTGTATGAGCGGTAGGTAACGTTCACGTACGGCTCCGTGAGAAGGGCACTCTTGTTGTACCTCACTCCCGTCTTCAATGGGGTCTGCTCTTTCTTTCTTGGGAGAGTATGCCAATATGATCTTAATGAGGCGCGGGGCTTAGCATCTGTATTTCGTTGGGAGCTCGGCGTTTGCTTTCCATTCCATAAACCCCTCCGGCCGACAGATCTAGTGGTAGGTGGTCCCGAAAGCTTTCGGGAATAGGGTAGCCGAGTGTTTCCGCACAGCAATGAACCGCGAACCCTAGACGCCCAAAAGAGATCGGGGGCTCTAGTAGTGGCACCTCAACAGTTCACGGAGACATGTACCGAATGCTCATACGGGACAGTTTACTCCCGGGGGGTAAGATACTGGTGTTCTCGGACGATAGGGGTGCGGACACACCTGCGCGGATTACAGGTGACGGTTACAAGAATTGCGGGGAAGTGAACAGTACCCGAAAGCATTCTGGGATGGATGTAGACCCATCGGGCAGGGAGACTCATTCCGGTCCTGGGAGTATCTATCTCACTCTCAATACGGAGCGAAGCATTATTAGAGGCAGAAAGACACCACCGGTTGTTGGGCCGAACTCCATATCCGGGTCTTTAGTAATCGATTCAAAGACATAGTCAAAAAACGGTTTCCCCATTTCATTTTGTTATACAGAAGGCTCGAAGTTTAGACCGCTCACAGTAGTGCTTCCCCAAGAAAAGAGCATGAAAGAGGCGATCAGAATGGTACTCGATTCCATGTACGCCGAGTCTGATAGTCGAGGCAGCAACTCTCTATTAAGTCAACGGATCAAAGAAGAGTGGGGCACCTCTTGCAGGTTTCTTGAATTCGACATCCGGAAGTGTAAGCAGCACTTCGACCGACATCGACTCATCCCAATCCTTAAAGAAGAGATCGACGATCCCAAGTTCTGTTACTTCATTCATAAAGTATTTTCTAGGAGGTGAGAAGGGCCCTGACTCCGTCCAACAAAGTGTACTCTCGGCCCAACCGTGGCACATCTACCTAAAGAAGCTCGATCAGGAGATAGGGATGCTCCGAAAGAAGTACGAAATTCCGATAGTTAAGAGAATAGGTGCTTTCGAGAAGCCAAAGCAAGAGAGCGGGCCGGCATCCTACGTATTGCCTGTATTGCCGTTTGCGTACACCCCAAACACTAGCAACCGAAGGGGGACTCTCAGACTCGCTAGTTGCCGGCTTGCCGTCACAAACACGCCATCTAGCTGCCTCCTTTGCGCCCGTAATGCCGGGTGTTCCCCGAAGGCTTTATACGGCGGTAGAGCACGCAGTAAGCAGAATTGGGCCATGAGATACCCTAAGCAGGCTGTTGAAAAGCACCGGAAAGAGCTGGGCTCGGCGAGACTTCTCCGGTCAGAGAAAGGCCAGTACCGTAGTACGCTTTCCCAACACACCTCTTCTGCCTTGGAAAGGATTTGTTACGCGCGATATGCCGACTGCTTACTACTGGGTTTCGTGGGTCCCGTAGAGCTGGCAATCCAAAAACGTATCGCCCACTTCCAACAATCCGGCCTGAACCTTGTAGGCTCTGAAGGCAGAAACACAATAGCTGCACGGAGTACGGTAGAATTCCCCGGTACGGTCATTCGTAAAGTCCCGACTAGGACTCCAATACCCTTCGTGAGAGAGCTGGAGAAGCGTCTACGGGTAAAGCACCGTATCCTTCAAACAGCTTTCCACCTACGCTCCGCCATCCAGTTTCGGCTGAAAAACCTAGGTAGTCAGAGTCGCCCGAGTCAACCGTATGGGATGCTGAGCGGAGAGAGTCTGGACGTGCCACTATCTGGAAAAACCGTCCGAAGAACACCTGAGCTGGACCGTAAACCTCCGGAAGAGCTCCTCTCTTTTAGCAACCCATCGGACGTGCCACTTGCAGCGGGCATGAGTGTCCGGAAGTGCTTGTATAGGGGTTCGGGAGTTCAGTGGGACAGATCTCTCCGCATGGAATACAATAGAGATACAGATAGAGGCGCCTATCAAAAAGATACTCCGAAGGCTGCTGGAAAAAAGGTATCATTAGCCGAAGAAGACCCTGGCCCATACAAGTGGCAAGCTTTACGAACGTGAGCGACGGAGACATCGTGAATTGGTCCGCGGGCATAGCGATCCGGTTGCTTTCCTACTACAGGTGCCGCGACAACATTGTCCAAGTCCGCACGATTGTCGACCACCAGATCCGCTGGTCTGCCATATTCACCCTGGCCCACAAGCACAAATCCTCGGCGCGGAATATTCTTAAGAAGTTCTCCAAAGACTCAAATCTTTAAATAAAGATGGTAAGACCCAAGCAGAGTTCCCCAACCGCATAGAGCTTGGGAAGCTCGGACCCAATAGGAGAGTGGCACTGTGCCAGTTGCGATGCAGGCCGGATAGAGTACTGAGTGTTTCGTAAGAGTCGCTCACGAGGGTAGTTCCAGAGCTAGACTAGGAAAGCTCTCTATTGGAAAGCTCTGCTTTTTCGAGAGAGAGAGAGCATTGTGCCACCTAAGAGTGTATGGGACCCCGCGCCTCGTTCTCCTAGTAGTCGGGCGCTTTATTCACCATTTCGAGGACATCGACACAGTAAATCCTCTCATGTCTCTCATACCAACCTCTAGAAGAGTGTTACCTAGTAGCGGAGTGCTCTCTTCCAGGGTGTCTTCTTGAAGTGTGCTGCTTTCAAGTGTTTGGGTGCAGAACCAATCACGCTCGGCAAGTGCAATGCTGTACAGAAAGAGCGGGCGCTTACAAAGCCTGGCTTTGCTCTTTGACTTTAGAGTGGTTATTGAAGCAATGAGTCTTGTTGATTGCCTTTGCTTCCGGTATACACTTGTAAAAGACATGGAGCTCGCGTATCGGATCGGAATGGAATGACAAGTATTGGCCGGCCAGACTCTATGAAGTGCTTGTGCCATCGTGTACGATTTCTGGAAAGTCTATAACATGGACTCCTCGAAGAGAGGTTTCTTAAGAGTCACTGTCTTTGCCTCTGCCGCTTGGGTGTCGTGGGCGTACGCTGGCTCCAAGTTGTAGTCGTATAGGACAGCTAGACTCTCTGGCTCAAGTGACTGAAAGCATAGAATGACTTTTGGAGATCTGAAAGGTGTTAGGCGAGTCGAGATCGGATGTCCTTGAAGATAGAGTCTATAGCGTAGCGAGATGTGCCCGAGGGTTACAGGTCTCATGCGTCTTTCTCTCTCGGTATACAGTTCGAAGCACGATTTGTTTGGTGCCAGAGGGCTTGCTTTTTCGAGACACAGAACGATGGGAAGGTATTGTCAGATATCTGTATGGGACCCGCGGAGACACTCTCTTCAACCTGGAATGCGTTCGAGTCCGCTCACTTGTAGTTAGGTCCACAGATGTGCCGTAGAACTGCCTATACGCGATGACATTGTGGCAAGGTTACAGAGCCGATCTCGACTCGCCTCACACCTTTTCGAAACAGGTAGCTGGATGAACTGTTACCTACCTGGTGCGTATCGCAACAGCCGACCAACAGCTCTTCTCTTAAGCATTCAGAATAGCCTGTTTTGGAAGAAGAGGTTTTGACAAGCAACCTCTGTGCGCGGTGCATGCATGGTTCCGCTACAGTGGGTATACTCTGGGTGCCGCTCTTATAGAGTCCGCATGTCTGTTGTTTGGCAGCCTATGCGCTAGATCAACTTCTAAACGGAAAGCTCGAAACGTAGTGGACGATGGCACGCATGGAATGGAATGGAATGGGAGATCGCCGCCTAATTGAAGCAAAACCGGAAGGACTTCTTGGACATGTCTGGACCAGAGTGCCCATCTCCGAACACCTTTCAGAGTGCTTCCCGGGAGTGTCCGCCGGTGCTGCTTATAAGACCACCCCGGCTCCGAATCCCGAAGTTCTAGGAAGAGGAAGGAGAGAGGTGCTTTTCTTCCGCGTGCAACTCGGCTCCGTTTCGATAGGAGAGTGTCTTAGAGGACTGTCACTGTAGTATTGGGTCACGTGGTTCGGTAGTATTGCTGATAGAATCGGGAGATGCCCAAGTGATAGTAGAGTGCTACTTGCTTCCCGGGAGTTAAAAGCACTGGGTGCACTGCTCAAAAGTCTCTTCACTTAAAGAAAACTCTCCGGCCGGAAAGAGAGCCCTTCCTTCGACAAACGCTATAGATGTGCACACACTGGAACCTGGCGGATTGTGTTGCTTACGGAAAAAGCACCGGAGACAGAATGGGCAGAAAGTACGATAGGGTAGTTTGCCATGCAATTCCAAACAGACGATTGATTCATTAGCACGCCTATAGGAGAGTGAATCATCTCTTATTGCGCCAACAAGCAACTCTGTAGGTCTGTCGATGCGGGAGTGCTTGAAGCATTCCGGGTTTCAATCTCTTTCGAAACAGACACTGCTTGGGAGATTGGATGTGCTATAGTCAAAGCAGCACAAGCAGAGGAGACTGTCCAGTGTTGGGTTGATACCTTCGGATGCCAAACGCGTATCCAGTCCAGGGTGTTTTGGTTAGAGTGCTGCCTGCTTACAACGACTCTCGAATAAGGTAGCTATTGCGCGGAGCTAGTTGCCTCTGTTTCGCAGTTGTTCACCTACAGAATTACAGAAATGACACACCTTACAATCCATAGACTCCAAAAAAGAGTATCTTCCAAAGCCTATGAGAGTTCCCGGGCTTCCCTGTCTTTATGGAGCCCTCCCGCCCGACATGCCTTCCGAGTCGTAAAGCGCATAGGCTGCCAATCCATACAGGTTCGAGACAGCCCATAAGATTGTTGGATCTGCTACCAGAGAAGCAAATCGCTCCGGAAGAGCACTCTAAGTTCTGTTTTGAGAGGTTTCTTTCGAGTACTCTCTTGTAATCTGGATGGAAACGCTATTGTATAGGCACTTTCGTTATGCGTTCTCCCTCGAGCTGGTGGGCTGGGCTGCTGTTGCTGTTAAACAGAATACAATAAAATCCGGTATTAGACGCTCTATCGCCTCCGGTTACTAGCGTCGTCTTGTAGTATACCATCGAAAGCTCCGGTTTTCTGTAAGCCGAAAGAGCAATACGAGAGCCGAAGCACCGAGTAGGCCCAGTCTCCCGGAAGCAAAGCTTTGATTGGTTCGATTGCTTCGAGAAAAAAGCTCTCCTTCCGAAGTGTACTAGAGCTTGGGCTTCTAATTTGGGCCGCTAGTAGTGCTGCTATCAACTGTCCGGGTTGCTTGTGTTGGTGTTGAAGACATACCGATCCGATCACATTCGTGTTTGAGTTAGTGCTTTTTCAAGTGCTGCTTGAACTCCCATACTAGCACTTCCCGGAAAGTGTTTCTGTTAGGTTCTTATTCGCGTAGCGACCTTCTACTTCACATCTCTCGTCTCTTTGATAGCTGGCAGTTCTCCAAAAGTATGAAACGCTGGAGGACTTTGTACCATCCATTCCGGTGTGGTTGGATTCTGTTCTGCAGCCCAAGGACTCGGAGCACATTTGTTGTTATTTCCACTGCTTGAAGTGATTGTTACGACCACGAAGAAACGACGAATCCCAACTACGGATATATAAGACCCAGAACTGCAAAGGGAATTCCATCCCGCGTAAGCATCTGGATAATCTGGAATGCGACGTGGCATACCCGAAAGCCCTAAGAAATGCATTGGAAAGAGGGTAGGATTCACCCCGAAAAAAGAAATCCAAAAATGGATTTGACCTAAAGTTTCGGGGTATGTCCGACCACAGATTTTACCAACCCAATAGTGAAATCCTGCAAATAAAGCAAATACGGCTCCCATAGAAAGTACATAATGGAAATGTGCAACAACATAATAAGTATCATGTAGAGCAATGTCTAGCCCAGAATTTGCCGGGACTATTCCAGTGAGTCCTCCTATGGAGAACAAAAAGATGAACCCGACTGCAAATAACATGGGTGTTTTGTATTGTATCGAACCCCCCCCACATGGTAGCGATCCAACTAAAGATTTTGATTCCAGTGGGGACAGCAATGATCATGGTAGCTGCGGTAAAGTAGGCACGGGTATCAACGTCTAAGCCCACAGTAAACATATGATGAGCCCAAACAAGAAAGCCAAGCACACCTATACTGATCATTGCATACACCATTCCTAGATATCCGAAGACCGGTTTTCCCGAAAACGTAGAAACTATATGACTTATGATACCGAATCCAGGCAGAATGAGAATATACACTTCCGGGTGCGTCTCTCGAGTCTTAATAGAAGAAAGGTGGACTATATCATCAACTTCTTGCCTCTATGGGTTTGCCATGCTTGTTGGTGCTGCGCTTTCCGGGAGTTAAAAGCATTCTCCTCGCGTAAAGACTGTAATATTCCTCAATAAATCAGGGTGAATCGTCTTTATTTATGACTTGAAAGCACTTCTGTAACAAGAGAAAGTAATCTTCTAGCAGCAAGAGAACACCTTTTCGAAAGGACTGTGTACATACCATATCCTTTTTTACCACTCTCAAAGTAGAGATTGCCTCCAAAGACAGACTGAAAGGGGACTCCATGGAATGTATAATTGTATTTTGGACTCGAATACATAGCTCCGCCGCTCTTCTTGCATATAAAGCAAAAGGGTTCCATCCGCATCAACATCCAGCAAACCCATTGGATTGAGCACCTAGTTTTGTAGTCAGGAGTACTTGTCTATAATGTACTTGACAGACACTATGTAGTTGAAGTAGTCGTTCGGAATGTCGAATATGACCCTTAAGACCATGCAAGAGTTTCAGCATACCCTGTTGTTGTCGAAAACGATACGCTGTCGCACCGGAGCGCATTTGAATACTTCTTCCAAGCAGATGTTGGAGTTGGAGTTGTAGATCTTCCAGTCCCAGAGTTTTCTTTAAGTGAAGAATTTTCTGGTTTACGTAAGAGAGTTCCAGAGATCCATCTTTCTATAATGCAAGCAAGCCACTCAAAGGAGATTTCGGAGAATATTCGAGAGTTGTTGCGCGTGTAGTCTCTGAGGTGCCTACTAGACTGCTTTTATGTCGTTGGTTACCTGCGGATTGTGTCTTAGATACTCCATTTTTACAAGATCGGGGTTTTCCTATAAAACCACTTATGAACATAGTAGGAGTTCCATTAATTAAGCAGACTGTCCCAGCATAGAGCGCAATGCGTATTCAGAGTTGAATCTGAAAAGGGCCTAAAACCGAAGAACCAAAAGAGATGCTGGTATAAGATGGGGTCTCCTCCTCCAGCGGGATCAAAAAAGGTGGTATTAAAGTTTCGATCGGTTAATAACATGGTTATAGCCCCTGCAAGTACTGGAAGGGATAATAAAAGTAGGAATGCTGTTACTGGAACGGACCACACAAAGAGGGGTGATCTATGCATAGTCATTCCAGGTCCACGCATGTTGGAGATAGTGGTTATAAAATTGATGGCACCTAAAATGGATGACACACCAGATAGATGAAGACTAGAAATTGCTGAATCAACTGCTCCAGAAGAATGGCTTGTAATACCACTTAAGGGCGGATAGACCGTCCAACCAGTTCCGCTACCAACTTCTAAAAATGCTGGGCTTAATAGGAGCAATAGACTTGGTGGCAACAACCAGAAAGAGATATTATTTAATCGTGGAAATGCCATGTCAGGTGCACCTATAAGAATCGGAACAGACCAATTACCAGATCCACCTATCATAGCCGGCATAACCATAAAAAAGATCATTAAAAACGCGTGCGCCGTGATTAACACATTATATAGAGTTGATGATTCCCCAACAGCAGTTGATCGCCGGGTCGTGATAATTCCATACGAATCAGTACGGAGAAGCATGTTCCCATCACTCCAGCAATTGCACCGAAGATGAAATAGAGAGTCCCTATATCCTTGTGGTTTGTGGAGAACACCCATCGGACAAGCAGATTTGTCATCCATTCTCTTAGAGATGCTTTCATTATCAGAGTAGAATGCCAGACACAGAAGCGACAGCGAACCAGAGAGTCTACATCCATCCCCGGCCGGGTATACTCCGACTAGAGATTCCAGAGAGTGGTCAGCGAGATACACCAGAGCTCTCAAAGCATTGCCGGGCCGGCACACAGACTCTTTGTTGAGTGTCTCTCTCTTAAGAGACTATTCTCGGTATTCTTACGTTAGTTACCATCCGCATCCCGTACCGTGTGATAGATGGTACACAATCTCTCTCCCCGGCCGGAACGATAGAGAGCCGCACCGAAAGAGAGTCTATCCCGTAACGTTATCGAAGCAAACCGACCGACCGACCGACTAGGTAGGCATCGGGAGTGGCAGACCCAATCATTGGACATAGGACAACTGCATGTCCGGTACTACCGGTTGAAACACGTATGCACCTCGCTCCGCGTATCGTGTGCCTTGGCCTGCTGGGCGACTCGAACAGTGCACTCTCTGCGTTTCAGTCTAGTGGTGGTGAGGTAAGCCAACTGCATCGCTGCCATGCCCACGGTCCGAAACAGCATATGTAGCGTGCCCAACCCCCCACCCAGAGTGTATAGAGCTAGCACAATCAACACTATACTTGATGCAAGAGTAAAAACCATCTATAAAACGGTACGGGATGCAGATGGTAACCAACACAGAAAGCAGAGATCCAAGGACTGACTACACTGTCTGAAAGTCTTTAGCAAAGAGAGTGACACATCCGGGTCCGAGTCCGAGTCCGAGAGTGGTACAACCATCCAATCGCCTAGAGAGATACTCCGATAGGCGAGAATCAGAGAGTTGGCATAGATATGCAACAAGATACCAAGAGAGTCTTACGAAACACGGATTGCTGGCTTGCCTGCCTAGCCATAATAAGAGAGCACTCTACTCTCGCGTAGGCCTATCGGACCAGTTGCGTGTTACATAGACACCGAAAAGCAGACTGAAAGCTTAAGTAATCGATCTGCCGGACCCGTGGTGCAGATCTACTGACTGTTCTGCCTGGTATGTGTCTATGCTATCTGGATGTGATGCATAGTTACTGGAGTGTCTGCTTTCGAACTGAAATGTGTGTCTTGTACAAGACAGAGTAGAGTTCGGTACGAGAGTATCTCCGGAAGTGGAGAGTGTACAACCAGCATGCATTCCGAGAGTGGCACACTATACGCGGAGCGAGGTGCATACATCCGGGGAAGTGTTGTGTGTTGAGCCGAGCTAGCAATGACACTGTTTGTGCAGCTATTGCTCAAGAGAGAGAGCACTCTACACACACAAGAGAGAGAGATGCTATCTTTCAGTAGACTAGAATACGTCATAAGCACTCTGGAGGACCCAACTCGATACGGAGAACACTCTTTCTCTTCGGCTCTCGTATGAGGTATCCGGAGCTACTGATATCCGTCACGGAGCTACAGAATCGCCTGGCACTTTGCTCTCTGAACTGCCCTTCTCGAAATGCCCAGTGATTGCACAGACACAGAGTGTTGTTTCGTAGATTGCTTACGGGGTTTTCCGCTACGAAGTGCACTGAGCGAAGAGACGCATCGGCAGAAAGCGAACCGCCATAGACACGCGTGTACCCCGCCGAGTCGAGATGCACGATTCTTGCAGTGCAGCATAGGTGTTTTCACTCTCCATAACAAGACAGCAATCTTTGGAGAGAGTAAGGTACGGCCGGAGAACCCATAACTCGCCGATCGGGTAGCATGGGTCTTACGGTTTAGTTTACTACCGTGAAAAGAGGTGCCATGCCACTGTTGTGTGTGTACTAGCGATGCGGATCCACCACACTGTTAAGATGCCTGTTTTCTTTCACTACCGAAGAGAGTCATACCAGTTTTAGCAGCCCAGTCCAACACGGTGGTATACAGAGTGCACAAACAGAGCAATTTCAGCACCCCAAGGCATCTTTGCGATACGGTGGGAACATGCGTGCAACAACACACCTACAAGAAAGCCCGTACACCGAACATCATCCGAAAATGACAGAAAAAGAAAGTACATTTCCAATCCGATAGCAGCGCTTATACCAGTAATACATCTCTAAGCAGCAAGTCGGGCGGGTAAGCGTATCTATAGAGACCTACCCAGTCAGACAGACACAGAGTGACAGAAAGAGTCCGTATTCGACCTGACAGAATCGACTACAAGATTAGAGAGTCCATTCAAAAGCTCCGTAAGCCATAGAGACACAAGCCTATTTCGTCGAATTGATTCCGCTATCGGTGCTCGCTCGCTTCTCATTGGATGCAGTAGATAAGGCTGTCGCTCCCGTTCGATTCGTACATCAGCGATTCTTTTGAAATACCTATTTCATTCCGAGCCAGCAGTACTCTCTGTCTTTCAGTCCACCTTAAAGAATGGATAGTCCGCGTACACGCACTCTGCTTTCAAGGGAGGGAGACGCGCCGTTCCCAAACAGAACGCCTAAAACCAGGCTCATGGAAGAGAGCACACACCCGAAACCATTCCGACCTCGATAGTATAGGGAGGGGAGTGACACCCGACCGACCTCTAGGGGACAGGTGCTAGGCGTACTGAGAGTTTAGAAGAGAGAGTTTGTAACTGGTCTTTTGAAACTGAGAGTTTTGTGCGTATACTACATATGAGGTGTTTCCGATCTAATCGGAATAGAGATAGTGGAAAGAAAAGAGGCTTTCGTTGGCTCTGAGTTCTCTCGGGATGAAAGTACTTCTAGTGTTGCTGTGTCTCGCTTTCCGCGAATATCTCTCTTTTACAAATCGATTTGTATCCCCAAGGTCCCGGGTTCGACCACTGCGAGTCTTACTCCGAAACAAGAAACTCTCCTCTAAACGCATAGTGTTCTCTCTAACAGTAGCAAGCCAGCCCGGTTCACCAGGTGTTCCCCCCCGTTGTAAGATACCCCAACCATTCTCTTAGAGATGCTTTCCTATTATAGAGTTTGATCCTGGCTCAGAAGGAACGCTAGCGATATGCTTAACACATGCAAGTCGAACGTTGTTATCGGGGAGAACGCAGAGATAGGCTCCTTGCTTAAATAGCTCTTGTCTCCCTTTGGTGGGACCAGTGGATAACAAAGTGGCGCACGGGTGCGTAACGCGTGGGAATCTGCCGAACAGTTCGGGCCAAATCCCGAAAAAGCGAATACGCGCTGTTTGAAGAGCCTTCGTAGTATTAGGTAGTTGGTAAGGTAAAGGCGGACCAAGCCTATGATGCTTAGCTGGTCTTTTCGGATGATCAGCCACACCGGGACTGAGACACGGCCCGGACTCCAAAGGGGGGCAGCAGTGGGGAATCTTGGACAATGGGCGAAAGCCCGATCCAGCAATATAGCGTGAGTGACGGAAGGGCAATGCCGCTTGTAAAGCTCTTTCGTATAGTATAGATCATGACAGGACTATAGGAAGAAGCCCCGGCAAACTCCGTGCCAGCAGCCGCGGTAAGACGGGGGGGGGAAAGTGTTCTTCGGAATGACTGGGCGTAAAGGGCACTTAGGCGGTGTTGAGGGTTGACAGTGAAAGTCGAAAAAAAGCGGAATGCTTTCGAAACCAATTCACTGGAGTGAGACAGAGGAGAGTGGAATTTCTTTTGTAGGGGTTAAATCCGGAGATAAAAGAAGGAACGCCAAAAGCGAAGGCAGCTCTCTGGGTCCCGACCGACGCTGGGGTGCGAAAGCATGGGGAGCGAACAGGATTAGATACCCTGGTAGTCCATGCCGTAAACTATGAGTGTTCGCCCTTTGGGTAGCTTTGTATCCTATGGGGCCAAGCTAACGCGTGAAACACTCCGCCTGGGGAGTACGGTCGCAAGACCGAAACTCAAAGGAATTGACGGGGGCCCGAACACGCGGTGGAGCATGTGGTTTAATTCGATAAAACGCGCAACACCTTTCCAGCCCTTGACATAAGAGAGTTTGCCTCTTTTCGGGAGAGATGGTACTATCTCATACAGGTGCTGCATGGCTGTCGTCAGCTCGTGTCGTGAGATGTTTGGTCAAGTCCTATAACGAGCGAAACCCTCTTTTTGTGTTGCTGAGATGCGCCTACTTTGGAGAAAGAGCAACCGACCCCCAATCAAGAAGTGAGCCGAGTGTTGTACACTTGACAGCGCGACACGTAATGGAGTGTGCCAGCACCTCGCTTTCCGTATGGGAGAGATGGAAGCATCTCTTTTTTTCAAGTCAATGTGTCGTTCTTTAGCAAGGGTTAGAGGGCGGATACTCGGAATTCCGGTACGTAGTGTAGTATTCCCCCCAAAACTCTATGGGCAACTCCAAGAAAAGAGATGTGCGTGCCGCACTCACGAGGTACTGCAAGTGATATACTTGAGGAAGGTTGGGATGACGTCAAGTCCGCACGGCCCGTATGGGCTGGGCCACACACGTGCTACAATGGGTATTACAATGGGAAGCAAGGCTGTAAGGCGGAGCGAATCCGGAAAGAGACGCCCAGAGAGTTCGGATTGTGCTCTGAAACTCGGGAACATGAAGTTGGAATCGCTAGTAATCGCGGATCAGCATGCCGCGGTGAATCTGTACCCGGGCCCTGTACACACCGCCCGTCACACCCTGGGAATTGGTTTCGCCCGAAGGAGATATACCAATGAGCCCATGACTCTTTTGTACCCACTAGTGAAGTGCGTGCCAAAGCGTTTGGTGGTCTTATTGGCGCATACCAAGGTGGGGTCTTCGACTGGGGTGAAGTCGTAACAAGGTAGCCGTAGGGGAACCTGTGGCTGGATTGATGACAAGAGAGTGAGAGTGCTATAAGCATAACTCGAACCATATCTCTTGCAATCTGTCGATATTGCTTGCTGGCAATGCAACCATCTTCCAAACAAGCACTTGGTGCGTCTCTGAACCCAACTCATCCGGTCCCGGGATACACTTATTGATATTGGTTACACCAATACTGCCAGTGCTACCTACCGGAAGCATTCAAGCATCTCTCAATGCCCGGGCACTCGGTTAGACGTGCACACACCCGAAACCATTCCGACCTCGATACGTGGGAGTCTGGCGCCATATGTACTGAGAGTGTTCGGGAGACATGGTCCAAGCCCGGGGGATAGAAACCAATCTTTCCGAAGAGCAAGCACTTCTTATCGACTATGAGTCGTATACCCAGTGTTACTTCCGGTGTGCTTTCAGTCTTTCAGTAGCCATAGCAGATTGTCTATTTGTTACTTCGACAAATGGTATCAATAGCATCATACAGGCCGGGATATGGTTTTACTGTGACTGTGACTTGTTCGGGACTCTTTGGAGAGAGCAGAGAGTCTGGCCGGCCCCCGGTTGCTGTCTTACTTGTTTCTGCGAATACCCGCATAAGACATTCCCGTACGCTTTCAGTCTGTCTTTAAGTCTTTATGTGCAGTTCATAGGCGTTGGTGGAGCTCTCCGAGTGTATTCGTACTCTGGAATGGGTGCTTACCCGAGTCTTTCCAACCCAGCGTACCCCAGCAAGCCGACCGGACAATACCAACATACACCGGAGCTCAGAACTACCAGTCTCGAATCGAGAGAGAACTACTGCTATTCGCTATGCGCTTTTGTGCTGTATTGTGTCTGTTCGGAACAAGACTTATTAGGTGCCCCCGAAAGGTGCCATGCAAGCCACGGGGTCTCATATGCGTTACACTCTGCTCGAAGTAGACTACTCTAGAGAGCAGACAAGACTCTGTACTCTAAAGTGTACTGTACAAGATCTCTCCGCTGAGAGTACTCTCTCTGTCTTTCAAGAGCTTGACATCTCTGCGATCTGTCGAAACACTGTCTCTCTTATGGTTGAGTGTAACTCAACACAGTATACCGAACTCTCTCTTCTCTCTAGAGTAGTTCTATAAGAGCTCTATCAGTACAGAATGGACAGGACAGTACTGGAAACAGGGTAGCGATTGGACAGTATACCGTTAGAACCGACTCGATACCGAGAGAGATGCGGTCGGGCTGTCACCCTCGGGATTGCTTTCACGATGAGTTTCGTCCATAATGATTGAATTCTAACATCGTTAAAAAAAGGGTAAGGGAGACATCTTTGCAGTGCTTGCTTTCCATAATGATGTGAAATCCGGAGTGTGTACTGATTGCTTTCCAGTTGTTTCTACCTTTCAGACCAAGAAGAGCGCAGATAGCTCGCCGAATTCATACCTTATTTTCCCTCCCTATGGTAGTCGTACGGTAGTCAGTCACCATCCCTAAACAATACGAAATGCAATTTCAGACAGCCTGGTAGTCCCCCTTTTTCTGTTCATCCGCCGGATATAGCGGCTTTCATACAGATAGAGACACAGCACCTTTTGTTTGTAAGCGAGCAACAGACAGAAGACACACAGCGAAGAGTCAGAAACCCCAAAGATTTTCGACGTAAGAGAAACCGGTGGGTTCGGGGAATACACGCCTGCACCATATCGATTTAAACAGTATAGGAGTAAGCGAGCAACACACAGAAGACCTTTTTCTTCTTTCTTTTAGATTTCGCGGAAATCCAGTAAAAGCAGACTCGGACCTTAACCGTCGTAAAGCAGCCTGGCAAGACACGACTCTCTTCTCTAGTTGTAAAAAGGAAAGAGCTCTCTATACGATATTTGTGCTTCGGCCTTTTACCGGCGGAACGGAACACAAAGAGCAGCAACAAAGAGGCGTTATTCCCTCTCTTGTCTCGAATCGTTTAAAGGAGCACGAAATTCGATACAAAGTAAATTGGCTTTGCCTTCTTCCCGAATATGGCAGTGGTTTCACGCGGGTCCCTATACAACCATTAGACGTCCAAGTTTGGGCATGGAATGATGTAACTTGGTACGCAAAGAGCCATACCTGCGTCTCTTAAGGACAACGAAATCTGTTAACTTGCAGCTACCAACAATGTTTCTCGAGTGATACGGAGGCATCGATTTTCCGGATAGAGATGGGACAGATCGGAGGTTTCAGAACACTCTTTTAGAGCAGTTGAAAGGAGGGTGGTTTCTCTCAAACATACTATAGGAGATTCAAGAAAGGCCAAAAACATATGGTACTCTAAGAAAGCTTCCAGGTCCAGGATAGAGTTCAACGAGCGTACCGGCTTTGATGCTAGCTCATAGTAACTTCTAAACGGAAAGGTGGCAAGCCTTAGGGAAGAGAGTTATGGGTTACAGGTCTCATGCGTCTTTTGATGAAAAGGAAAAGGGGTCTCTTAACAGGGGCATATCTATCTCTTTCGTAGAGAGGGAATTCCAATAAGCGCTATGGGCGGGAGCGGCATCTACGTCTATCTACAACAATATAGGAATACCTGGAACAACTTTCGACGGAAAGGACAAGTAGCCTGGCACTTCAATAAACTGTCGAAGGCTCTCTTTAAACGATATAAGAAACTCTATTCCGAGCCGACTCCCCATTTCTGAATCTCCAGTGGTTTGCTTTCACGCGACCTATTCTTGACATCCTTCTCACTCGCGAAAAGTCCTATATAGTGTTTCCGCGAAAAGGCCTAGGCGCTTTCTTAATCCGGATCCCTCTCTACTAAAGCATCTGTTTTTCAATCCTATATAGTGCTTTTTACTTCCTCTATCATTCCTAAAAGGAGAGTTTTCGTGTTGTTATGCTATACTTGTAAACCAGCAACATATCAGAGAGTAGGGCTGCCCCAGCTCGAAAGCCTAGTCTGCTACTCGCGGAAAGCGCTTTCTTCCGCTTTTTTGGAAGTGTAAAACACTTTTGTACAACAGAGGATACCCTCCACCCACCGTATAGCGACCTTTTCGGAGATCCACTATTCTATTGTATAGAGTACTCTCCGGTTGTAAGCCTGGCGGCAATACATTCGTGCCTTCATTCCAGATTTCGCAACAATAGAGGATACCCGGCGGCCTCCGACAAGAGATGTGCTATCCCTTCCACCCAGATATTCCAGCACTTAGGGAACTGAAAGGGAGAGTGTTTCCAAGTCTCTCTTCTGTGATACTGTATTTGGAGACTGACTTTACCGAGCCCCGGGTGCTGTTGTCACTAGCTCTAAGAAAAAGACTCTTTCTTGTTGATGCGCGTTAGGTCCCGCTCTTCGTTAAATAAGAAAACCAGATCTTGCCATAGGGGTAAAAGCCAAAACTCTCTGTATACAACCGAACGGGACGAGAACTCTCTTGTTAGTAGCAGCCTTCCACCTCTCCATTCTGCTGTTGTGTGTTTACCGCGTTCCCCCAGCACCCTACGAAATTGGTATCTTGGCGTCTCTTCCCCCCGGATCCCACCACACCTATAACAGAGAACTTATGTCCATTTTCGAACACCCTGTATAAAGAGCACTCTACAAGGGAGGGGTTTCAGAACACTCTTTTAGAGCAGTTGACACTTTCGTTCTTCTTTGAGAAAACACGCTAGTCATTGGCAGAGCAGACCCTCTTGCTACCCAGTCCATGGCAGCCCAATTCCTCGGAAGCTATTCGCATTCTGCATTCTCTTCTCTCTTCTCTATCATGGTAAATCTCCGGACATTGTGGGCACTCGGGGGTTAGCACTTGTTTCATTCATGGTAGGATACGCTGCATTTCGGATTGGGGACGAGACAGACTCTCTTGTTGGGAATCCGGGGCCTTACGAGCTCTTCCGAATACCATACGTAACGTATTCGAAAACCAGAAGTCCTACTACGTTGAGTAACCGCCCAGTCCCATGCGAGTAGTGCTTTCAGAGAAGTTTCGAAGTGAAACAACCCGTGTTCCGGTACTACATTACAAGAGAAAAGCACCGTATCGGTCGGGTCTTGGGTGTTTTGATCCGCGCGATACCTGTCGATTTCCAGAGAGCAATGAGTGTGTCTTAGACTTCCGACTCCATCCAGCATTCCATTAAAAACAGGCTGCAATGGGGGGTTACACACCGGTTTCTCTTTCAGTCTGTTTGGAAACTACTCGGATCTCTTCGTGGAAGCGAGAGTTGATTGTCTTGTTGGCAGTTCGGGTTGTTGTTGGATAGGATAATGGTGATCGGGCGTATACTATAAGATGGGCTCGGGCGTAACGGGTAGCGCATCAATAAGTGTGTTTTCTTCCGAACTTACCATTATGGAAACAAGAGAGAGTTGGGTGGGGCTTCTAGGGAGAGCTGCACAACAAAGCCTATATCAGCAGGTTCTCGATGGATTGAGTAAAGGACAGACAAGGGGGACCCGGAAAATGCACACATATTCTTTAAAGAAAGAGAGAACGATTAAAGTAGTATAAGAAACTCTCCCCTACTCGGACTCTGGAATGAGAAAAAGGCTTTTAGACGAGTGAAAGCAGCTCTTAATCTCGAATAGAGAGTACAAGCATGCTCTGCGCCGCGGTAAGATAGAGATCGCAGGCGGCTATTTTCATGAGATGTCCTAGGGTCTTTCTGGAAGAAAGGAGAGTTATGAGCCCAGCTACGAAA
The DNA here is from genome assembly GCA_023512835.1 of Taxillus chinensis. Taxonomy (NCBI): domain Eukaryota; kingdom Viridiplantae; phylum Streptophyta; class Magnoliopsida; order Santalales; family Loranthaceae; genus Taxillus; species Taxillus chinensis. The sequence goes on from JAKCVP010000030.1 coordinate 25,255, forward strand.
AGAGTCCTTACACTTCCGAAAACCCGAATAAAGAGTTCGGTCTCACTGGAAGCCTACAACTGACTACACCCGCCGCGGGACTCTGGGTTGGTTAACGGGACACTTTGAAAAAGAGAATCGATACCGATTCGGGACTTCTTGAAGATATGACAGAGAGAAGCGGCAGCCTGGGCGCATACCAAACGCTTTTACTTTCGATACAACGTACACAACTTATAGGGTAGAGTACTCTCCGAACTAGAGCCGGTTTCTCTTTCTTTAAAGAATATGTGTGCATTTTTACCGTATACAGTTTGTGGTCGTCCGATAGGCTGCGCGTATACCACCATTCTTGTCCGGGGCTGTCACCCGCGGGTTGCTTACCGATCTCCTATGGTCGATGAGATGCCTTTTCTTTCCTCTATGGAGATTCCAGTGCTGTATGCGTACCACTCGACTGCTGGGGTTTCATATGGCGGCGTAGAGCTACCGAAAACTCTTTATTCGGGTTTCAACGCCTTTGTAAGAAAGTGCTCTATCCGGGGGCCGGCCGAGTTCTCTTATCCGGGAGAGTTCGAGTCAACCAAGACATGCATGCGTTGAACTGCTTTTAAAGAGAGCGGAATTCTGGTGTTCCACTTCCGAGTTCGTAGAACCATAAGGTTACGATACAAAGAGAAGAGAGCCGGTTACTACGACATCGTGACTCGCCCGGTTGGTGTTCCACTCTCGATTCGGAAAGCTCATTCCAGTCTCTTATTCATACCTTCCCATAGAAGCAAAAACACAATACAGTTAGGTACGTACCCGACTTTTCTATGTTACTAGAGAGCCCAACAAGAAATACGAAACACTCCCAGTTGCTGTTAGACACAAGAGAACTGTATACAGAGAATGGAGCAACGCGAACGGAGAGAAAACGACTTTATAGAGAGAAAGAGAGCAGCTATGCGATCGAAAATCCACTTCTTTACTTTTTAGGAGTTAGGGGATGGATCTACGGAACGTGAACAACATTATTAAACCAACTGACAAGTGGGCACTCTGGCTGCAGCAGATAGGAATGCCATCTCCGGGGCTATTGGTGGCCTTTTCCGAGTTGAAGAGAAAACCGCTACTCTGGCTGCTCTCTTTTCTGGTTGTTAAAGACTCTATAAGAGAGCCAACAAACCCTTCCCTGTGATATTGTCGCTATGGATATGGTCACACGCACAATTGTTAAAACCGCGTTTCTAGGAGTGAGCGGTCCGACGACAGCAATAGCTCTATTGAAGATGGAGCACTTTTGGAGGATAGGGTACCGACCACCAATAAAAGTCCAGATTTGAAGGAGAGTTCTAGCCCAGACTTTACTGACAGAGAGCATAGATCCCGTCGTATCGCCTTTCGGATGATGGTCGCCAATCCAGCAAGTAAAATAGAGCACCCAAACCCCGCTAATAGGAGAGTTACGAAGGGCGTCAGAGCAGCAGCAGTCTATAGGCGACTCAGGGAAAACGGGATATCTATTATGGGACTGGACAGTACACAATACAAGAGAATACGCGGCCCAAAGGTATCTGATTCGGGAGGTAATTCGCTACACCTTCTCCTATCGACAATACGAGCCATTCATTGCTGCCTCTTTTCCCAATTCGGCTTTTGTTTTGAATGACAGACGCGCCGCCCCAACTCTCTTATGAAATCTCGCGGGTTTTACTGTGCGTGTGTTGGAAGAGGTGTTTCCGCCGTACGGGGTAGCCTCTTGTGTACTACTCTCCGCTATGAGTAACCGATGTCATCTCTCGTCGAGCTATAGAGATTCTCTGTTTCACTCGTTCCAAAAAGAACACTCTAAAAGGAGGGAAGTGTCTGCTTTCAAGGGAGAGCCTCCTATTGGGAAAGCACCAGTCGCAGCATTTCCTTTTCCAAGTGGTACTGAAGAGACTGGAGTCAGAGTTGTCTATTGACAAGTATACCTCTCTTTTCCTTGAAGTGCACATTCCGCCGTGCACGCCTTTCGTTTCGGGAGCTCTGGGTTGGCTTAGAGAACAGGTGCTTTCAGAGCTCGCATGAGAACAACCTATCGGGTCGGGCTGGACTTTGCTTTCCGGGGAAACCTCCTTTTCCACTATAAGAGAAATACGGAAGGTATTGCATCCGCACGTCATCAAGTCTGCTCTCTGCTGCATAGAGTCTTGTCGAGAGGGTCCCTTGAAAGCATACAGTCTCTGGATGGCGCAACGTAATTCTCTTTTGAACCTCCCTGAGAGACACTTGCTTCCTTACAGTTAGATCTCTCCTGTCCCCTTCCCTGTTGGAGAGAGAGAGAGGGTTTTCTCAAAAGCGCTCACTCCCAACTTCACTGAAAGCACTTAACGAGAGAAAGGCTCGGTATCTGGACTGGACAGTAGCATACAGGACAGTACTGGAAAGGACAGGACAGTAGCATACTGGACAGTACTGGAAACAGGGTAGCGATTTCTCCGGGTTACGCTCCGGGCTCTTCAGTTACCATGTCATGTGTCATTACTGAGCTTTCTGTTACCATGTAATGTGTCAAGTAGCTTTCAGTTACCATTTCATGTGTAATTAGCGTGTTCTTTCACATTGTTGAGTGTGCCCGGAATACGGTGTAACAGCATGACAGGTGTACTACCGGAGCTTTGGGGAAGGCTTCGGGTGATACGGCTGGGGGAAACCGTATGGGAATGGACGGTACTTGTATCCGGAGTGGGTGAACGTACGAGACTATGCAGCGGAGACTCTTCTGACAGCGGAGCCTATGAAATGGAATCGGGAGTCAGAAAGAAAAAGCATATGGATTTCATTGAGACGAAAGAGTAGCTCTTGAGCACCGGCGTATGACTGCCTACTATAGTCAGTCTCTTGTTTTTCTAGAAGAGAAAGCACTAGTACTAGAGGTTCCGGCATCTAGCTCTTGTTGTGTTGCCGCTGTGCTTGCAACCTCCGCAGTTCAAGAGTTGTACCGGGCGATACCGAGACAGACTTTCAGATATGGTCGGTCCAATGCAGTTACTCTTCAAGCCATGACAGTCCCACCCGGAAAATCATAATAGAGCGGATCTCCAAGGCACATTTTGAGAGCACAGCACAGCAAACCACTGGAGATTCTCTTAGCAATTCCGCCGAAAGCAGTGTTGGACGCTCGCGGGGTACGTAGAGCTACAAAACAATGCTGTCTTTCATTGAGAAAATACAGAAGTATAGACCCATCGGGCACACACAATTCGGTGTCTGGAGCTAGATGTCCGGAGCTTGGGATTACGGAACACTGGCTTTAGTCAGGTAGGTAACAATGCTGTCTTTCAATTGAGATCGAAGAGAGAAGTATAGAGCGAAGGCTAGGCGATTCGATCCGGACTGAATAGGACCCAACACCTGTATGTGTGTATTGACTCAAAAAAGAATTGTTTGGGATTACGAAGTGAAATCTCCGGAGTGGATGGTCTACCCTACCCTACGAGTCTTGTATTCGGAGTGGGTGAACGGGTGTGTGTGTGTGTGCTTGCGCGTATACCACCCCACTCTTATTGCCTGGAAGACAGAGTAGGTAGCACCACCCTAGTACGTGACGCGAGATATGGGTGGAAGTGCACTCTATTCGCTGCCCCGAAACCCAAACGTGTAGACTCTCCGCTATGAGTAACCGGAAGCGGAAGCGGAAACAAGAGCTCTGTATTTCCACTTACGTGTTTTGGATGCGCAGAGACTGATGCCGTTGCCGTATCGCGTATGATTGTACGGCCGGAGAACCCATAACTCGCCGATCGGGTCTAGCCGCAATGACAGCATAGCAACCGGAGAGTCCCACGGCAGAGATTGGAATGCTCTTCTTAAGAGGCTCCGCGGATCCAGAGAGGGAAAGGTCCATCCATTGGCATCGTGGATGCTCACAGAGGTATGTCTCTCTCGTATGGGTGTTTAGGGGAGTGTCTACGCGCCCAAACCATTCCAATCCGGGAAGCGAAACAGGACACTGTGTACTACAACCTTAACAAATCCCTAGAGGAGCCGTATGAGGCGGAAGCTCCAAGTACGGTTTTGCAGCCGAGCCTGTTGTAAAGCAAGGCTTAGGGACCGATATGCTGATTGGTTTAGGTAGGGCGGCCTCAGGTAACCTGTAGGGATTGACCTCCAACGCATGGGACTCACCCGGTTGTCTTAGGGAAACATAGCATGTCACCGAGGGAACGGAACGGAACAGAGTGGAGAGGGACGCCTTCCGGGCTTTTCTTAGAGATGAGGCCTTTGGGCGAAGCAAGGCAATACTGGATGGTGTGTCCACCTCCCCCAACGTCGCTACGAAAGCGTAACACGCACTCTGCTTCTGGTGCCTAGAGGACAGAGACAGGCCATCTCGAGGCACAGCACGATACAGGCAACACCGGCGAGACCGGGCTTGGAAGGCTTTGGAGTCAGAGGGTCCATAGTACCTTAAGCGGGACGGGAGAGTGCCGCATTCTTGCAAGGGGGAAGGGATCTGTTCTTCAACAGACAACGGAGATGGGACTCGGAACAGAGTACGATACATCACCAGCCTATGGGCAACTCGAAAGCGAGACAACAAAACACCCGGAATATCCCGTGGGCGTATCTATCTGTTCTACGCACGCTATTGGAGGTGGACCTTCCGCTAAGCGAGTACACAACAGATTCTGTCATGGGTCTGACCAGAGGTGTCTATAAAAGCAGAATGCCGTATTCCGCTAGGTTACGTTGAGTGCGGAAAGCACCGGTAACAGAAAATGGAAGCACAGAATGGGCCGGAAGTTAAGATACAAGCCTGCCGATGGAGAATGCGCGGAGAAGGTACTGTACGATTACGCTTTCAGACCGCCCCGCCGAATGCATGAATGATTGAATGGAGTCTGCAAGGTAACTCTTCAATAGAAACTCGAAGGTAACTCTTATTGGGTTGCGAGCTGCCCGTGGGAAACCAGATAGGGGAAAGAGCTCTCTTCTTCGATAGCCCCAGCAATGAATGAAGGACAGGCCTTCGCTGCCCACCCATCTCAAGAGAGGAGAGATGACCTGAGAAAGGTGCGAAATACAGATGCTTGGCCCGGTGGTACTGTACAACATGCTATCGGGGGTAATCTCTTTCTTAAGGATGTGCTTCCATGACTGGGAACGGGATCCAGCATAATGTAACTTCGAATTCCGGACCTCAACATCCAGCTGCTCATGGTGTGTCACGCTCAGTATTGGAAATGCAAGGAGAAGTGGTGGAACGTGCGGAACCACATATTGGATCACTCCAGTTCGGAACGAGAAGCTTACCGAGTAGGCTTGATGCTGCCGCTCTGCGCCCCACTCTAACCCATTCCGTAGCGCTTAACGAGATAAGACTACTCTACTGTACAACACTGAAAGAGGGGACAGAAGGGAAAAGGTTGTGAAGGTGGCCTCGTTATCCACACGCTATACCCGGGTACGAGTGTTGGCGGGTCCTGGAGTGCCTGTCAAGGGCGGAACAACAAATACCCCGGGGTGATCATCACCACCTGCTGCACCTAACCAATCGGAAGTGGAACGAGGCTCCCGAAACCAGCTGTATCATTCCACGAAAGGGTAGGGTTGGATTCCGCAGGCGATAAACAGAGTGGAGGGACGACAACAACACAAGAATAGGCTTTTTTAGGGTAGGATGGAACTACTGGATTCAGAGACCTTATGGCGAACACGAAAGAATAAGGCGAAGCTTGGTAGCGCCGCGGGGGAGCATCAATCAAGGAAGGACTTCGGAAAGAAAGTACGGGTCATTTGACGGCAAAGGCAGGAATTCTGAAATCAGATGTGTAAGAAAAGAGGATATTGAGTCAGAATTCTCTCTTTTCGGACTGTCGGTTTAGCAAAGAGCTTGGCCAACAAGCGCATTCGCTTCAGTCGAGCAGTCTCCTTTGCGTTTCGAGAAGTTCTTGATTTACCATTATTATGAATGGCGTGAGCCGCATGCGGGGATACCCGCACGTACGGTTCGGAGGGGGGCCATACCGCCCACCCGACTAGAGGGACTGAGAAATTAATAGAGTACAAAACATTTCTTCAAGCTTTACCTTATTCTGATCGTTCAGAGGGCGATCGCGGAGTCACTGAATGAAGGCCGTGTCTGTACGGGACTCGTTAGAGAGGTGCTCTCCTAGCAGGGGAAGAGATGACTAAGTGACATATGGAAGATGGCGACGACAACAGCATGTCAACAGAACGACCAGCAGCGTAGAGAGTGGCAGTCAAACGGCGTGAATGCACTACTCATAGGGAAGGATCGGCCGGACTAGGGTTTTCTTCCAGCACAAAAGTGTATCGGAGATCTAAAGCGAGTGAAGGAGAAGTCGATCTATGGCGACGCATCACTGCACCACTAAGAGACGCATTCGGTGGAACCGGTGAACTACACTTTTCATCGAAGATGTGTGGGACAGAGGGCTCGTGGTACCATTCTGCTAGTGGAGTGAGCACCGGATAGGAACGCAAGGACAGTGTTCGGGAAGGAGGTCACATATGGAGAGTACACATACATATGGGAAGCATATGGAGAGTACACATGGAGAATTTGGTGGGTCGTCCCAAGGGGCCGGGCGTAAAAGACGAAGCTGCAAGGCGGAACGCCGACTACGTGCTCTTCTTTCTTTCGGTTTCATGGTTAGACTGGCTCCCATCTTGTATGAGGGCAAGAGCCACCTTTGTGAGAGACCTCTTTTCAGAGAGTAATGAAAAGTACAATACAGAACAGAGGTAGAGCGGGCACGATACGGGTTACCGGGCTTCCAAAGGCGACCCGACCTGCTCTGCTGTGTTACGCGTTATGCTTCTGCCATTTATAATGATACCATAAGGTAACTCAAGTGGGAGAGCCGTGTTATGGACACCCTTATTGCACGGTTCAGAGAGCACTAAGCAGTGTGATTCAAGTGAACTTGTAAGAATAGAGTTCTGCGTTCCGTGACCCTATCTATGTTTCTACGATGGCCCAAGAACACGCTCATTCTTCAGCCGTAGAGATACTCTTGAATTGCGAGGTACCCTTACGAGCTCAATATATACGAGTGTTATTCCGCGAAATTACTAGAATTTCAAATCATTCACTTTCTTTAACAACTCATGCAATGGATGTGGGAGCATCAACTCCGTTCCTTTGGGCGTTTGAGGAGCGGGAGAAATTGTTGGAATTCTATGAAAGAGTATCGGGAGCCAGGATGCATGCCAGTTTCATACGACCGGGTGGAGTGGCACAAGATCTTCCTATTGGCTTATGTCGAGATATTGATTCCTTTACAACACAATTTGCGTCTCGTATCGACGAATTAGAAGAGATGTCAACCGGCAACCGTATCTGGAAACAACGATTAGTGGATATTGGTACTGTCACTGCACTGAAAGCCAAGGATTGGGGATTCAGTGGTGTCATGTTAAGAGGTCGTGCGACATGAAGACAGAGATAAAAGCATTCTGGGGGGAAGTGCCCTACAGGCAACAACGGTTCTGCCTGACCCGACTTATCTAGCAGATTCTGTCCAAAGAGACTTGGCTTGAAGCCTGGAGCGATTACGTGATAGTCGCATAACGGGTGAGCGGAGGGGGGACAGCGTACGAAAGCGAATGTGTGTAAGCCCAGTCAAACATGTACTAGAGAGGATCCATCCAGGGTGTTACTAGGACCGTGAACGGATTCGCCTCTGGCCTCTTGGCACGTCGGAACCGATAGAGTGATCACCGGGGTGGAGCACGGTCCGCCTAAATCGGCATAGGAGGTGCGATTGATGGAACATGGTAAGCCTATCTCTAAGAGCAGTTCAGCGGCGGGAACAGAGATTCGGGTAGAGGAAGCCTCAGAAACCCAGGTAACCGGAAACGAGGTGGGGGCGGAATGGGGTTTTGGAATCCGCTCTTTCAGCTCGCCTTCTTGAAAGTGAAAGTGAAACCTACACTACCTATAGTACAGAAATACCCTTTGAGAGCTGCCCCTCTGTCCCGTAATAGAATCGATTTAGGAGCGGGCCCCAGAACGATAGCGGATTCGGTGGAGGCACGAACGCCCGGAATACGACTCAATGGAAGCCTCAAACCCGGATTCAGGTAAAGTGTACTACTTTTATCTTCTGTATGGGGCAGAATGGGACGGAAGTGGTCCGCCGGAATGCTCGTTGTGCGTGTAAACCGGTACTGAAATGGGCAGAACAGAACTCTCGGTTGGAATAGGGGAAATAGAATGGAGCCGTATGATGGGCAACTATCAAGTACAGTTTGTTGGGGGGGGAGCCAAAAGAGAGGGAAACCCACTAACTTGGCCCGGTACAAAGTGAAAACAATCCGTGCCGGCCCATCCAATCCAGGGGTATGCTGGGATTTGCGAAGAGCAGCACCTTACGATGTTCATGACAAATCGGATCCTGACGTACCTTTAGGTACAAGAGGAGATCGCTATGATCGTTACTGTATCCGTATAGAAGAGATGCGACAAAGTGTTCGGATCCTAGTGCAATGTCCGAATCAAATGCCACTTGGAATGATCCAAGCCTCTGATCGTAAGCGATTTCCTCCAGCACGATGTGGAATGAAACTCTCCATGGAATCGTGCGCCGTTTGAAACGTGTAGCAAAGCCGTTCTTAACCGAGACTCTGGTGAAGCTCCGTCTCGGAACCTTTTGTGTTGGAGTAAGCATCCCGAGTTGCGTATCTCTTTGGGCGTTGAGAAGCATCGAGAACCCCAATCTCTTCCGTTTCTTTGAGTACCTGGATAGAACGCTTCGCTTCCGGTGTCTGACAACACTATCTATATCACAGAAGAGAGCAACCGGAAACAGAATGGGGAAGCTATACAGTGGCTTGATGAGGATAACAAAGCTGACACGCCGGAGTTGGCTGCTGGCACAAAAGGGTTGCGGTAGCGTTCGTGGTGGTGCTTCTGGATTCCAATGTACTGCGTCCAAGATCAGAACGAGCATTCCGGCGGACCACTTCCGTCCCATTCTGTTTGTGAGCTCGCAGTCATCTTTTCCAATTGAAGAGCGATCGCTTCGGGTCGAAGCACTAATAGCACCTGTAAGGGAAACGGCGGCATAGGAAACTCGGGACCCCCCCAACACACCGTTTACGTGTAACATGGAATCGTGCGAGCGCACCTGACCTGTGCATAGAATGTCGATCGAGTCTAATAGCTCTCTTTGGAAACCGGACTTTCTGTTAGTGAGGTTGGGTTGCTGGTTTCGGGATCCTCGTTAGGCTGCTGGACCAACCTGCCAAGAGAGGGTAGTCTTTAAAGACAGCGATGGATAGAACGCTTCGCGATTACCTTATGGAAATGGCAGAAGCATTGTAACAACAAGCACAACCAGTAACACGGCACTGTATCGAGCGGCGGGCCACAAGTGTCTCATAGCTCCCACCTCTTATCGGAAAGAGCGAAGCACCCTAAAAAAGCCTATTCTTGTGTTGTTGTCGTCCCTCCACTCTGTTTATCGCCTGCGGAAGCCCTATTCCTAACGTCCCTATTTCTAGCTGCTAGCGTTACGGGAAATTGCTGGATTCTTCAAGTGCGCCCACGGTCCGAAAGTGCTATTGTAGAGTACACAGTGCCCCGAGCCCCAAAAAGAGTTGTGCTTCCATTGCAGCTTTCAGTGCCGTCCGGTATTCCAAAGAGAGCTATTAGACTCGATGTCGAACTACCAACATCATATACGCTCCTTTATTAATTAATCTGGCGGAAACAACAAGCAAACCAACATCACCACTGACACGCCGAACGGAAATTGGTGTATCACTTAGCAAGCCAGCCGAGCAGCCATTTTCCAAGAGCTATACCCTCTCAATTCCGAAAAGAGAGAACTTCACACTCACTGGAATGCGGTTTTGTAATTGCTATCGAATCTAGAGATAGAAAGCCCTATGATGGGAAACTATCACGTGTGGTCTGGAGAGGGGACCTGTGATTCTAGTAGTATAGAATTAGAGATGGGAGCAGATGCAACACTTCTATAGTAGCCGCCGGCCTAACGAATGGATCTACTCTACCTCAATTCACCATTTCGAACCGTATACAGAAGGTTTTTCCGTACCCGCTCCTTCTACCTATACCGCAGTGGAAGCACCTAAAGGAGAATTTGGTGTCTATCTTGTCAGTAATGGAAGCAATCGTCCCTACCGTCGTAAAATAAGAGCACCTGGGTCTGCCCATTTACAAGGACTCGATTCTATGTCCAAACATCACATGCTGCCAGATGTGGTAACCCTAATAGGTACTCAAGATATTGTGTCTGGAGAGGTGGATAGATAACCGTCGCTCAGGACCCTGCTTTTGTCGAGCCAAAAAGGTTTCATTGGAAGTTGGAAGAAAGACTTTCTCTTTGAATTCGGAAACTCTCTTGAAGAAGAAAGCATTGCCGCCCTATTATTTGTAATAAAACCTAGCGGGCGGGAAACTCTCTTAGGGTTCTTACACGGAAGTTTCTATCTCTTAAGAGAACCACTCAACTCTCTTGTCTAACAGAATACATAGCACATTGAGTTGGCTGCCGAGCTCTGTTTCCAATATACATAATAGATTTCCAATGGGTGAGAAGACCGTAGGTATACTTCACGAGGTAGTCAAGGAGAATCGCTGAGTAGAGTGTACTGGGCTACGGAGCTCATGCTCTTTTCTCCGAACACGGGTGCGCTTACGGGGGGTGGTTCTCTCTTCTCGTAATGTCTGTCTCTTCTGGAACAAGTAGAGCTCTTCTATGGGAAACATGCCACTGAAAGAGTTGCTTTTCAAGCATTAGAGATTCGGGTTGCTATGCTGTATCGTTGGAGTTGGAACCCTAGTTGGGCGGCCGTAACTGCTGGGTCTATCACTGTTGTTGGGGAGATCAATGAGGCGATAAACAGAGTGGAGGTACGAGCATCCGAAAGTGGAGCTGTCCGGAGGGAGCTAACGAGGGCACTCTTTCGTAACGCTCTAACAAGGCATTTCACAGAGTACGTCGGCAGACCCGAAGGAAGAGGGTAATAACACTGTCGGTTCTTTAGGGTACCCAGCAGCCAGTCCCATGTGGTGCTCGCCCGTGCTTCAAAGTCTTTAAGAAAGTTTCTCTTAGAGTTTAGACTTGTTGGATATACGATGTTATCTGGATCTGGGTGTTCCGTAAACCGGGTGTTCTACATGCTGCTTTTCTCTTACACATCTCTAAAGTTTCTAGCATTTCTCTCTGCTGGGTGGATTCTCTCCGCTTAGAGCTCCCCCGGCTCCGCGTACATATCACTCTCGTAACGCTAATAAGAAAGTCCGAGACCTATAGAAGAGAACTGGTTGCTTTGCTTTCAGAACTCTACCAATTTCCATGTTGCACTACGTTACTTACGGATGTATGCATGCAGTCCGGGAACACTTTTGGGTGAACACCCATCCGAACAAGTAGGGTCAAGAGTTCCGCATGTAGGCCGGCCGACATCCAGTATACACACTGCTTAGTGCTCTCCGAACCCAGCAAGACAGTCTCCCATCACACGGCTCACCAACAAATAGACTTGATTCTCTTCTTCTTCCGGCCGGAGAGAGACATTTCACAGGAGTGTTTCCAGCAACATACGCGAGATATGGGTGGGCGGGCAATGGATGCTGTAGTAGAGTACCCAGCCTTCGGATCTACACTCTCTTCGGAGCACAATGTATCCCGTGGGTCTGTTAATTCCCGGCATTTTCTCAAGTAGAGCGTTTCTGTCTTGCGTGCAGCACACTCCAATCATAGCAGAGTGTCTCGGGTCGGGTAGAGAAAGGTCTTGTTCTTACTTTCTTGTAAAGACTTGGATGAAAAAGCAAAGCAACCGGATGGGATGTACCGTTCACGCCGGGGAAACGCAACGGGACAGAAAGAGCTATGCGAAATCAAGAGACAAGACACAGACACTTTAGTTACTAAGAGTTGAATACAAGTGCTTTCATTTCAACAGCATCCAGAAACCAGAATAGAGAGAGCAGATTTCTTCTGGGCTCCCCAAACCTGTCCTGTTCGGCGGTGCCTAATTCGGCTTTCTGAACCTTCTTCCAAAACCCCAAACTCAGAGTTTAGACACAGTAGAGAGTCTTATCGGTTGCTTACCTCCGCCGCGTACACTGTAGAGCCGAGGATGGTCAAAGCTCTCCGAACCGTGTGCGTTTTGGGTGGTTCGTGCTTTCAGTCGTCCCTGTGTAACGCTTTTACTTTCGGGGGGATATACGCCTAGAGCCTAGGACCGATTACCCGGACTCGAAAGACAGAGTGCCCCCGGGTGACACAAAAGTGACTTTTCTTACACTTGAAGAGAGATTGGATTGGAATGGTTGGATTCCGACGGCATTCTACCATACCCATTTCCAACTTGAATTGCGAGGCGTACTCTGTCACTTGCTAGCTGCCTTTCAGTCTGTCAGTCAAGTATGCTAGCATCCCGTACGCTTTCAGTCTGTCTGCTAGCGGCTGCCAATCTTTCTTTAAGTCTGTCAAGTACGCTGCCATTCAGTCTTGTCCCGTTCTCCTATGTGAGAGTCTGAACAACCTAGCGAAAGCGCTATTGCTGCCGGACCGTAGCTCGGGTGCTGTGCAACGTCCATTAGGGTTGTTACACAATTCCATGTTGTAGACTCCTTCATCCACTGTTACTAGAGTTACAAAGAGCTCGGCCCACCCGAACGATTCACTTTCAACTCTCAATGAGACTCGAGAGACAGACAGAGATACTCAAGAGACAGAGAGTAATTCGGAGACTTTTGAGACACCCTAAGAGAGTTTCCGTCCAATAGAGAGTCGCGGCCCAATCTCGTTTCAATCTCTCCGCTGAAAGCCCATTTTAAGAACCGTACACTCAGTGCTTTTCGCTTTTAGATAGATATACTACGAGTCATCCGCCCCAGAATCCATTCCATCGCCGCGGCCATCTGGTTCACCGGTACTACCAAAAAGTCTATCGCTTACGTTACTCTTTTGTTATTCTCTGTTTTTCGAATACCTCGGTCGTGCTGCTGGTTTCCACTCTTTTGTTATCGAATCTCCTATGGGTGGTGCTTCCATAATCACTTTTAGTCCGTCTCATGGTAAAGGGCACGCGGCTTTCTATTTCTTCGATAAAAACAGACCGAACGCTCGAGTTATGGGCTCGTCCAACCCTTACGCATTCAAGCTCGTTCAACTTTACCTCGGAGACACGGTCGAAGTACCATGCAAGGTTGCCCGTACTCCTCTCTTTTCGGATATCGTAAAGATAGATACTCCACTTTATCCTTTTCGATACGAAGTAGAAAGCTCTTCCGTTTCGTGCTTCTATAGTTGGAGAGTCTGCACCTAGTCGCTTAACAGGGGGTCGAGGTGCCCCCGCTCTTGCTCCCCTCCTAGAAACTCTCCTCTACTGAAAAGGATCCAAAGGAGTACTCTGCCTCAACGAAACCAAAACACCCTATAAGGATGACTACTCCGTCCCTTCGAAAGCACACTCGAAAGAGATCTCATTTGTTTCCCCTTCTTTATTTGGTAGTTTGGACGGTCGCCCCTCCAACAATAAAAGGTATAAAAATGGAGACTTCTCTGCCATTTGGATCGGAGAATTTATGGATGAAATCGGGTTTTAAATTTCCAGACACCGAACGATTATACACCCAAAGAGAATACGCGGCGCCTAAAAGCATCCCAAGCGCGGAAAAGGTTGCTATTAAGCTATGTTTTTGGAAAGCTCCAACTAATATGAGAAATTCCCCGATAAAGCTGCTAGTACCAGGTGAACTCATATTGGCCAAAGTGGAAGATAAGAAAATGGTAGAGAGATTCGGCATGGTGCTAACTGAACCTCCGTAATATCTAACAAGTCGAGTCTTATGTCGGTCATATAGAACACCAACACATAAAAAAAGGGCAGAAGACACCAGTCCATGACTTGACATCGGTAGAATGCTACCTCCAATTCCCTGTATGGTGGAAAGAGCAAAAGAAGCCCCACGCACGGGGCGGGGTACGCCGATTCGCCCGAGAAGAACCGTACAAGAAAGCTCTGTCTCTCATACGGCTTTACAGCTCTGTATTCTGTTGGGTATGGAAGCTCTTTCCGATAAGAGAGTTATGACCCGACTTCCGCTCTCTAACAGAGTGTATCCCCGGCAGTTGGTATCCCGGATACCACATCTCTTAGTGATTGAACCGGAACAACAGTACTCTTGATGCGGGACTACTCTACAGAAGAGATCGCACGGGTTCATGGAACCTAACACTGTCTTGTTGGATGGTTTCGGGTGTGTTCGGGGTCCCCAAATAAGAGACCTAAACGGAATCGAGTGTGTTGCTTGCTCTCGATGCGAGATTTCAACCACCATTGGGTACCGGAAAGGCCGATTCTCTTTCAGTGTAGTATGCGACGCAGTCCGAAAGCGACACTCGGGTATTGGTACGTTACAAGTTGTACTGTACCCCCGCTGCTATTGGGTTGGCCTGTCATCCAGCAATCACAGAACCCATGAGAGCTGCCCTGCGGCGTGGTGGCAGGACCTATTGGATGTCTCGGGTTACGTATACATAGGCCGATTCTCTTTCAGTGGATATGGTCCGCTCTCCGGTCCCTATTTGGGTGGTGTGGTAGTACGGGCCCTCTGACTTCAAGCGATGTGCTGCTTGCTCCCGCGACGCGAATGATTGGAGTGTGCTGCACGCTCTCGGTACTCTTGGGTTGTGCGCATCTAATACTGACTGACAGACAGACTGAAAGGTGTTATGCGAGTCTATTACAGGTTCTTACAGAATACCAGACAGCCCGTGAGCGACTCTTTTGGGTCTCCGAAGAGTGAAACACCGAATAGGCATGGAGTGTGCTTCGGAAGATTCAGAGGTCGGGTTACGCTCACTAACAGTGTAGCTTTGGACACAACATGCAATGTGTCTGCTGCCTCAACCACCTTCGACGTTGGCCTCGGGTAGAGCACTATAGAATGGAGAGGTCACCGAACCACTACTATAAGACAGAGAAAGCTGCGGTACGTGACGCATCCAGTATCGAGGGTACGGAGATGGGCCACAAGCTCACCTTCATGTCAAGCACTTATAATAAAGTATCGCAACACAAGTGAAAACGCGTAGTACGCGACAGAAACGCTTTGTTTCGAGTGTATCTCTCCCGTACCGCTTCATAGAAGTCTGCTCTTTTCCAATTCCATTGTCTCGCACGGGCTCTCGAACCTCGTATAGAAGTGATACCACTCCCGGGGATAGGTATACCTGTTACAAGCGGCTCTCTTGGCCGGCCCCGAAATGCAGTGAGAGCTCTTCCCCGATGGGTGGTCTTCATCCATTTGCACATCCGATTGACTCGTGGATTCTCCGATACACTTTCTTCGAGAGCATTCATGAGTGTTAACACGATAAGAATGTGCCCTAAGAAGCATGCTCGGAATTCGGTCAATGACATGGCGCCCACCACCTGAAAGACTCTGAGTATGGTTGGACACGGTATGTCTTAATTGGACCCAAAAGGGTCGTATTGTCCGTGTATGGGTTGGAGCGACTGTAGAGATGCGGTCGGGTATGGAAGCATGCTGCTCGGATGGAACTGCCCTTCTCGAAATGCCCAGTGATTCTCGAAAAACCAAACGCCCCAAACAGAGCACTTGAGTGTTACCTAATACAAGAGAGCTCTCTGTCGCATACGGGTTGTTGGGTTGCCTACTCACTTGGCTTCCCCAAACACTGTGCATCCGGAAGCACCCAAACAGTCGTATCCCGCACTAAGGTGCAATCCAATAGAGCCCGGGAAGCAAATAGCGGAGTGATGCCACCTAACACTTGTGCATACACAGGCAGCAAAAAAAGATACCCGAAGCGAGACTCTCTACTATACTATTATGTATTATGACTTCGGAATTCCACAAGAGATACGGTACAACTTCGAAACTCTATCGATGGCTGCCCACTCTACTAGTGTGATTGGTTTGACAGCCGCATTCTGCTCTCTTAAGATATAGATATAAAGATATAGAAAGAAGAGAGTTTCAACCGGACCGATTACCCGGACTCTAAAGACAATACAGAAGCAAGAGCTAACTCAATAGAGTCCCGAAGGAGAGATGCAGTGATACACTACTCTGTTTTGCTTGGGTTGGATTGCTGGGGGCGGAGAACCCAAAGTTGGAACTCTCTTAAGGCTGCTAAACTCTCTCGAATGCGAGGCAAGAATGACACCGAAGGGGATAGGAGAAACGCGGAGCACAATCAGAATACAGAACAGAAAAGCGCATAGCAACCCGAATCAGAATGTAACAGAGTTGTGCATCGAATGGCATAGATATACCTGAAAAAAAGAGCAATACACATCCTTCGGAACACTCTTAATAGGCTTTAAGATAGCACCAGCAGCCACCTGTAGTGTACAGGAAATCTCTGACTTCAAAGCAATCTCTTGAGTGTTACCTGTTCCGAACGGGTAGTCAGTGCTCTCTGGAGTAAAAGGATTCGAACCTTTGCATGCCGGTACCAAAAACCGATGCCTTACCACTTGGCGATACTCCAAGATGTTACGGTTTCACAACTTTAATAGAGTCAATCGGATGTGCAAATGGATGAAGAGCTTATTCGGTTAGAGCAAAGCCAGCAGCTCTTTCTGTTACTAGTTGTGTTTCCAACACTGTACCACTGGAGCATCCCCTTTTTCCGTAGGCTGTTCCCTTTCTCTTGTTGTTTCACGCCTACATTTGGTGCCGGAAGTTGGTGGTACTCTATCTATCGCTTCTAGAACAGAATGCCTATCAAGCCCCTATAAGAGGTATTCCGCAGTTGAAATTGGAGTGTGAACCGACCCCATTGGAGAAATGCTTTCCTTACCTTACTAAGAGTTCCATCCTCTGACCTCGGATACACGTGCGCTTACCGTCCATTCCCATACGGTTTCCCCCCAGCCGCCTTTCACACGATACGAAATGTTTAATCCCAACTCTCACACCGAACATGTCTTGACTAACAACATTGCCCTAGAGACGCGACTCGTGCTTGCGCGCTTGACTTGGCTGCAGCCGGGAATTCTCTACTGACTCTTACGCGAACATACGAGAATCGGTACGCACTACCTTTTTACAAATCTGTTTTAGCTCTGGAATGGAAGCAACTCTGAACTCGCTACGCTATAGACTCTCTCCCCGCCGCGGACGACTTGGTATTCCTATCGATTGTTACCTCCCCAGCTTTCGTAGTCTACCCTCTTTTCGAAGACTCGCTAGCAACCTGCCTAATACCTCTCTTCTTGGACTCCTATCAATGACAGAAGAAAAGCATCTATCTCCCTTTCTCGGAATTGATAACAATACCATAGCTCGGTACCTTGGGAGTTCGGTTTTTCTGCTATTGGTGCTTCGATTCCGTTATAGTTTCCCTGTGTCCGGTATGAAATTGGAGTGTAACTCAGCGACTACTCTTATCGAATGCATTGCGAGAGCATAGTGTGCTATTCAAGAAAGAGAATCACTCTCTGCTGTTCCACTACACAGTCCTTTGAAAGCGTACTCCCTTTCGAATTCCGCCGAAACCTCTTTCAACCCAAGAGATAAAGGAGGTGTATGCGGCTCGAGTTCTCGTAAACATGCAACAAGAAAGGCGTTCCGGTAGTCCTTGTGTTAAATTTGCACTATAGAACAGATAAGAGTTTCCATCTTTCAGAGCTCTTCTCATGGGCGCTTAAGGACGGAAAACAAGGACCGAGAAGAGTCAACTACAAATCTCTTGGAGGCAGAAAGCTGCGGTACGTGACGCATCCAGTATCGAGGGTACGGAGATGGGCCAGAAAGCTCGGCTGAGTTCACCGAGTCCAGGAGCCGTATTGCCTTTTCCTTTCCGCGACCGATAGTATGATGCACACTCTCCAGGGTATCCAACGATTTCAAACAGTAGACCTTTTGCTTAACACGCTTTCGGATGTGTTCTTAAGAGAGCAAACCACCGACCGGGCCTATACAGGGCGGCCATACATAGGCCTTTAGGTGTTGTACTTAGTAGAGTGCTTTTCTTTCCAGAGTGTTACCAGCCCTTTCTGTGCTTCCATAAGAGTGTCCTTTCATGAAAGAGTGTCTTAGAGACCGGGAGTTCCACAAAACAGAGAGAGCTACTACTGCAACGAATTTGATGGCATAGATATACCTGAAAGCAGTGCCACTAACAGACTCAAACCTGAAAGCAGAGGAAGTACTCGACATCCTATCACTTCTGACTTTTTATGGAATTCTCTGTTAGCAGTTCACTTTTTCGGGGTTGCTTAGGGCATGGATGTCCATTCTTCTGTGTCTCCTAGGGGAGTTTTTGAAGGCTTTTCCGTTTATCTTACGTCCGGGTAGCAGATCCTTAAAGAGTGTCTTGATTTGCCAGACCGTTTGGCTTCAGAGAATTCGAAACAAGAGTTTGGAGGAGACAGCGTATTTGTTTTTTCGGACAGAGCTTGTAGCCTCACAAGTTTCTCTGTTTTGTGGAATGGAGAGTACTACCCAGCCTTCGGATAGCTAGCTAACAGCAAGAAAGTGGGTGCATTCATAGCACACAATGTATACCTTTCCGCGCATCCAAAGACAGCGAAGCCTATAGAAGCGTACACGATAGGCACTCGAGCTTTTCTCTTCAGCGAGCTCCCGGATTTCATGATGGTATTACGGCTTTCTAACGCAACACGCAAAAGACGCTTCTGTTAGCTCCTTAAGACCACTATGTACCCGAACCGAAAGTGAATCTTCGAGTCCCCTCTGCGCCTTTAGTAGACCTCTCTTGTCTGGTGCCGTATCGCGTTGCTCTTTCGTTTGGACATGAAGTTTTCAAACAGTGAGTGTTCTCTCCTAGGAAAGAATGGCTGGCATCGGCTTTGCTATCTAGGGAAGCTTTCGGAATGATAGGTATGACTCTTTCAGACTTCCAACACGTGTCGAATACGGTACTCGAGAGAAGGTTAGGCTTTCGCCACATTCGTTGCGTTTCAGTAACCTCTTTTCTTGACAGAGTTCGGAGTTCAGGGAAGCCCGGAAAACTCGATAGACACGGGACACAGAATAAGAGAACAGAATGACAGAACACACCTGTTCGATTAAAGAGGATAGACTACGAAAGCTGGGGGCCCAAGGGTAAGGTCCGGCTCTAGGCGTACAAACCGTGTGGGATAGACACTCTCGCTTCGGGTATCTTAGAAGCGTGAACAGCCTTCGGATAGCTAGCTAACAGCAAGAAAGTGGGTGCCCAGTCCCCAAGAAACCCTAGGAGAGTTCCTCTTCTCGTATACGGGGAGTGTGTTGACCTCTTTACCGAATTCGGCTGTCTCGCGACACAAGAATGACTCGTTTTTCTACAGGAAAGTGCTGGATCGATAGACCCCTCTTTCTAAAGTAAAAATGAAACAGGTTTGAGTCTGTTAGTGGCACTGCTTTCAGGTATATCTATGCCATCAAATTCGTTGCAGTGTACTACTCGACTCTTCCGGCCGTACCCATCCGAAACCTTTTCTTCTCGGACTACCCATTTCCATTGTTGTTGCTTTAAGCAATTGCGAACATACACGACAGAATGCCCCCTTTTGAAAGTGCTTTCTTTTAGAGAGGCAGAAATGTCATGCTTCGGTCACCAATCTTCGATGACAGAGGTGCCCTTACTCTTCCGGTTTGAAAAGTCGCTTATGGGAGACTGTCTTTCGAGCTTCTATGGTGTTCGATTTCGAGTGGAAGGGTTGCTTTTCAGCGAGCGGAGAGACCTCTAAAAACAGAGTCGTACTTGATACACCCTACGGTAGTAGAGCACTTCGTACCTTTGTTTCACAGTGTATTCGGCCGACTAAGAGAAAGGGAGATGCTTCCGTCCTTGCTAGAAGAAAAAGAGCTGTCCCCGCGGCAAATGGTGTGTTCTTCTTACGGAATGGGTTCGATTTCAAGCATGCTTAAGAAAGAGCTGTGTGTCTTCTGCGCGGAAAGGATATCACTTCAAGAGTCCGACGAAAGGGGGCGGCAGCATACATAACCTTCTCTAACTATACAAAAAACCGTATGATAAGAGTGGAGTGGAACGGCACCAAACAGACTATACCGGGAACGCATAGAAGCTCGAAAGACAGTCTCTCATTCCAGAGTCCTAGTAGGGGAGAGTTGACCTCTTTACCGAGTGAAAAGTGCGTTACGAAGAGACGATTCCGAAATCTACGTAGAGTTGGATCGACAATAGATACACTAGACTGCCGTGTGCGGGAGTTGCTGTTGCTTTGGAAGTGTTTGAAAGAAACTCTGTTTTACCGAGTGAAGAGTGTTCGAAAGGGTATGTGAGTTGCGAATTCTCTGTGTTGTTGAATCTGTTGCTATAGCAATCCGGGATATGACTCTATGGTGGGCCCGCTGCTGGGTAGAGAAAAGCACATTCCAAAACCGAGAGGTTGTCGAGTTCCACATCCAAAGCAAGCTCTACTTAGGTGGTTAAAAGCAGTTCCGTTTAGAGACACAAGTTTCAAGGATACAACAAGCGACAGCGACCCATATCGGCCGGGTTACTTTGAGTTGTGAAGCGGAAGTGGTTATTAATACAGCAAATTCCAGACTGAAAGCGGAGTCGAATACAACAGAAGGGGAAAACGCACGACCAAAGGAAACCATAAGGAGCTATTTGGATGTACTCAGAGAAGAAACAGAAAACATGTCATGGGTGGGCGAGTCTAGTCTCTGTTTTGGGCACTTATGATTATGAAACAAGAACAGACTTACTCTTTATGGGATAACTCTAAACTCTAACAACACAACTACAACTGAAAGTTTCCGTACACTCTACGATTTGCGACCCGGAGCGTAACCCGGATATGGAGTTCGGCCCAACAACCGGTGGTGTCTTTGCCACTACACTAAGAGATGCTCTTATAAAGACGAATCGGTCGGTACGATAGATATCCCTTATTCTTGTGTTGGGAGCGCGGGAGTACCTTTTGGAAGGGCTCGCTCAGTTCCCAAGAAACCCTAGGGTAGGGATCCTACCTCAACACTAAAGGGTGAAACCCCAGAAGAGTGGACACAGCTCCGGTCCGGCACGTAAGTTGTACACGGGATGCTACCAGCATACAGGAGAGTACTTGAGTTTGCTCTCTAAATTCTGCATTTAGGTCTCTTTAGACAAACGTGTAATCCGCCTTTCCATCGAGGAGGCCCCTTCGGGTAATAGCGATGTCCAAATCCGGTACGAGTTGTGAAACCTGCTATCTGTTCTGTATTGTAGTCAGACTGAAAAACCCTAGGAGTGGGGGGATGTCCGTGAGACTACCTTGCCCTGCCCCGCTGGGATTCTACAGGCATAGGGTTACAGGAGAGCTCTCTTTTCGGATACTTGAACACCCGGAAGCAAGTTGAATACAAGTGCTGCACACCTCTTTCAACCTCTACGCAGATCGGCGTGATACTCGTTTGTACAACTCTCTTTTCACCTCTCTTGAGTTTAAAGAAGATCTCTGATTTGCTGGTAACGTTAGACATGCTGTTTTGGACAGTTGTTACCCTCGGGGAAAGAGCTGGTACGAAATCCGCGTACGCCAATAGAGTCAAATGCGGCGGGGATCCCTAGGGTTTCCTCTCTTATCTGAAAGTGTGCCCACTCCAATCTCTTTGGCTCTCATACAAGCTCTTCTACAAGACAGTGTACTTTTCTAGAACTGCGAAACCGCTATGTGTTGTCTCTAGAGCGTAATCGAAAACCGCCGCCATACAACACGTCGAAAATGCTTTTCAAGGAATCTTCTGTTAGGAGCACACGCGTTCCACCTTTCAAGCTCTTTTCCGGCCCGATCTTCCATAGGAGAACTACCAACAATAAATAGTGCACTCTCCGAGAGTCATGAGAATGACAACAGTGCTGCTACAGCGTATCGTTCTCTCTAACAGTAGCAAGAAAGCGTATCTAAACCCCGCGGCGGGACAACCTCTCCAGTTCCGGGCATAAAAAGTTTTCGTAATACGAGATAAGAAATGCGACTAGCACACTCAATCACGTATAGGATAGGAGGTGCCTTAGGGGTACAAATACAATAAAGCATATCGAAAAGTGGTGCATTTGGAACAACCGAGCACTTGTGGAATACGTAACTCTAGTTGGAACCCCCCGTTTTGAAGAGAGCTCTCTTAAGGCTGCTAATTCAAGAATGGTGTTTTACATAGATAGTTGGAACGTGGTTACACGCACAACAGCAGAATGGAGAGGTGGAAGGCTGCTACTTGGTGTTGGAATATTGGGATTGGTGCAGGGACATGATACAGTAGTGGACTTGTGTCTCTTTTTCTGTGTGGAACAAAAGGTTCTCCCAAAAGAGTCGTGTACGGGCTGTCTGGTATTCTGGGTCTGTCTCTTCTGTCTTAGCAGCTCTATAAGAAAACTCTGTTTTACCGAGTGAAGAGCTTCTAAAAAGTCTTGGGTGGAAGGTGGTTGCTTTTCCGGTACCAGAATGGAGAGTTGTTGTCGGACAGGGCTCATGTACTAGCCCGCTTTCCAGACACTGTGTTTTCTACGGGTCTCTTCTTTAGGGGGTTACAAGCAACTGGGTCGCTCTCACTCGGAAAAACAGAGCCTATAAAGGGGGCGGCAGCATACATAACCTTCTCTCTTTGTAGTGTCGGGAGATCTGGGTTCTCTTATAGAGGCCTTTTTGTCAGACACATAACATAAAGGGTAACAACTACATCTTGCAGGAGCGTGTACGGAATTCAAGATTGTCTTTAGAGTCCGGGTAATCGGTCCGGTTGAAACTCTCTTCTTTCTATTTCTTTCTATCTATATCTTAAGAGAGCAGAATGCGGCTGTCAAACCAATCACACTAGTAGAGTGGGCAGCCATCGATAGAGTTTCGAAGTTGTACCGTATCTCTTGTGGAATTCCGAAGTCATAATACATAATAGTATAGTAGAGAGTCTCGCTTCGGGTA
The DNA here is from genome assembly GCA_023512835.1 of Taxillus chinensis. NCBI lineage: Eukaryota > Viridiplantae > Streptophyta > Magnoliopsida > Santalales > Loranthaceae > Taxillus > Taxillus chinensis. The sequence goes on from JAKCVP010000030.1 coordinate 48,124, forward strand.
TCTTTTTTTGCTGCCTGTGTATGCACAAGTGTTAGGTGGCATCACTCCGCTATTTGCTTCCCGGGCTCTATTGGATTGCACCTTAGTGCGGGATACGACTGTTTGGGTGCTTCCGGATGCACAGTGTTTGGGGAAGCCAAGTGAGTAGGCAACCCAACAACCCGTATGCGACAGAGAGCTCTCTTGTATTAGGTAACACTCAAGTGCTCTGTTTGGGGCGTTTGGTTTTTCGAGAATCACTGGGCATTTCGAGAAGGGCAGTTCCATCCGAGCAGCATGCTTCCATACCCGACCGCATCTCTACAGTCGCTCCAACCCATACACGGACAATACGACCCTTTTGGGTCCAATAAGACATACCGTGTCCAACCATACTCAGAGTCTTTCAGGTGGTGGGCGCCATGTCATTGACCGAATTCCGAGCATGCTTCTTAGGGCACATTCTTATCGTGTTAACACTCATGAATGCTCTCGAAGAAAGTGTATCGGAGAATCCACGAGTCAATCGGATGTGCAAATGGATGAAGACCACCCATCGGGGAAGAGCTCTCACTGCATTTCGGGGCCGGCCAAGAGAGCCGCTTGTAACAGGTATACCTATCCCCGGGAGTGGTATCACTTCTATACGAGGTTCGAGAGCCCGTGCGAGACAATGGAATTGGAAAAGAGCAGACTTCTATGAAGCGGTACGGGAGAGATACACTCGAAACAAAGCGTTTCTGTCGCGTACTACGCGTTTTCACTTGTGTTGCGTATCTTTATTATAAGTGCTTGACATGAAGGTGAGCTTGTGGCCCATCTCCGTACCCTCGATACTGGATGCGTCACGTACCGCAGCTTTCTCTGTCTTATAGTAGTGGTTCGGTGACCTCTCCATTCTATAGTGCTCTACCCGAGGCCAACGTCGAAGGTGGTTGAGGCAGCAGACACATTGCATGTTGTGTCCAAAGCTACACTGTTAGTGAGCGTAACCCGACCTCTGAATCTTCCGAAGCACACTCCATGCCTATTCGGTGTTTCACTCTTCGGAGACCCAAAAGAGTCGCTCACGGGCTGTCTGGTATTCTGTAAGAACCTGTAATAGACTCGCATAACACCTTTCAGTCTGTCTGTCAGTCAGTATTAGATGCGCACAACCCAAGAGTACCGAGAGCGTGCAGCACACTCCAATCATTCGCGTCGCGGGAGCAAGCAGCACATCGCTTGAAGTCAGAGGGCCCGTACTACCACACCACCCAAATAGGGACCGGAGAGCGGACCATATCCACTGAAAGAGAATCGGCCTATGTATACGTAACCCGAGACATCCAATAGGTCCTGCCACCACGCCGCAGGGCAGCTCTCATGGGTTCTGTGATTGCTGGATGACAGGCCAACCCAATAGCAGCGGGGGTACAGTACAACTTGTAACGTACCAATACCCGAGTGTCGCTTTCGGACTGCGTCGCATACTACAGACAGACAGAGAATCGGCCTTTCCGGTACCCAATGGTGGTTGAAATCTCGCATCGAGAGCAAGCAACACACTCGATTCCGTTTAGGTCTCTTATTTGGGGCCCCCGAACACACCCGAAACCATCCAACAAGACAGTGTTAGGTTCCATGAACCCGTGCGATCTCTTCTGTAGAGTAGTCCCGCATCAAGAGTACTGTTGTTCCGGTTCAATCACTAAGAGATGTGGTATCCGGGATACCAACTGCCGGGGATACACTCTGTTAGAGAGCGGAAGTCGGGTCATAACTCTCTTTTCGGAAAGAGCTTCCATACCCAACAGAATACAGAGCTGTAAAGCCGTATGAGAGACAGAGCTTTCTTACAGCATCTGAAAATGGAACACCTACTATTTCCGGGAGTTCAAAGAGACTCTTTCCAGTGGCATGTAGCGGGCCAAGCAGCTGGATTTCCGCACCTCGAAGGGTAACCTCTTACAGGCACAACAGCAGAATGGAGAGTCACAAGAGAATCGGCCTTTCCAGACCCAGTGTTACTTCCGGTGTGCTTTCAGTCTTTCAGTAGGAAGATACAGCTTCCGGCCTATTGGATTGTCCCTGGGCACTTCCTTCTAGAGTCTCAGACAGGTAAGGTACCGTCCAAACCTTTAGAGTTGCCAACGGATAGAGTGCTTGAAAGAGAGTCGAGTAGTACACTGCCCGCCCATAGCGCTTCTTCCATCACCTTGAAAAAAGCGTATTCTATGCCATGTACTCTATTGTTTCTCTTTCAGACAGAAATAGCGTGTACTGGCCGGCCCCGGATGTGCTTGCTTTCCGATCACAGTACCTGACGCTTGCCAAACCACCTGCTGTCGGTGCCCGGCAACATAAGAAGCAGCTAACAGGGCACAGAAATGACGCGATTGTAGAGCGCATAAAGAGAAGAGAGTTGTGTACAGACATTTTCCAAGAGTTTCTGTACTCTGTACCAAGGACACGGAACTCGACTACGGAATGCAGAATGTGCCATGTTGCTACACCCGAGGTTTCTTGAAAGGCACTTCGGACCCGTAAACAACAGCTATCGAATGAAGTGAGAGCACGACTGTAGAAGAGAAAGAAATCCCGGACCGGAACAGAATTCTTATAACTCCAAGAATCCCTCCCCTCCCCTATAGGGTGGTAAGATGTCTCTGTACTTGACATTCCTCGGAAAACTCTATACGTCTGGGGCCCACTTTCAGTTGGTTTTCAGGCCGAAGGACAATCGGTATCTCCAACAAAGCCGGAGTCGACAGCAGGTGTTGCAGATGTATGGAAGCGGGGTGTTCAGAGCGGTCCGAAAGCAATCATCCAATAAAACCGCGGAGGGCGTTGATCCATGTCACGCAAGATGCTCTCTGATATGACAGTCGGCAGCGTACCGATTCCCTGTCTAACACATGAATGCCCAAGACCTGGACTCTCCGTGCCCGTGCGTCAACGAGGTCTTTACCGATAGCGCATTGCGGATAAGAGTTCCGGAATCAGAGTTTTCTATTGAGTTGAGAAATACGGTTTGGCCTATATGGTGTCTGCCGACGTACTGTGATACCCTCTGGGAAAAGCTCTCTTGCCTTCACTGTTTCCTTATTAGACATGGATGACCGTATTCAAATCATACATAGGTTTCTCTTATTAGAGCGTTTTCTTATCTGCTTACGCACCCGAGCTACGAGTCTTTTCTTCCGAGTATGCGAATCGAGCCAACCAGCAGTCCATCTATCGTATTTCCGGAACAGGAGAGTCTCTATTATCCACAGTGGAACACGTGAAGGGAAGCTTCTTGGCTTGGAGTGCTAGCATTGTGCGTTTCGTAGGAGACTTTGCCACCTTAGAATGTCTAACAGCATCAATTAAGAGCTGGAAATCCGTACTGTACACTCTTTTCTTAAGAAGGTGTCGGAAAACGCTCTACGTGCAGATCCTCGGGAATAAGAGATCTGTCCAGTAGCATTCTGTGCCGGGAGTTTGACTTTGAAGGGTTACGCACGCCCCTGTCTGAAACTTGGATGTGAAGCGAAGCTGTTCCACAAGTACATGAAGCAGAGTACATTTGGCGCGAGAAGCGATCTGTAGAGTCCAAGGGTGTTAGAGAGACCACACAAGCTCCGGAGCGTAACCGAGATCTGTTTCGGCGCAGGCAATTGGGTTGGGACTCGAGAGACGTAGCTAATGCTTTAGAACGCTGCTCTCAGAACACTGCTTTCGGAATTGCTAAGAGAATCTGTGGAGTTGGGCGCGGATGTAGTCATTCGGTAGTCGCTAGTCGCTTCTCTATTGTAGAGTTCCAGGCAGACTCGTTTTGCAGTTGTATTCTTCAAAAGTGTACCTGTCTGTTCTGTTGCTTCCGTTCCAATCGTATTAGGTAAGACGCAAAGCACTGGGTCCAAATCCAATTGCTGCGCCGAAACAGAATGGAAGTTGGCAAACCTACCTGGATGATATGCCTACGTGACTTGTTGTTCTATCGAAAGTAAAAGTGCCCTACTACACTACGCATCATTAGTTGAGTCTGCTGGAATCTAAGTAGTTGAATCAGAGCACGGATCTGTAGAGAAGAGAGAAGTAACAGGTGAGCTGTGCTTCGACAACTGTATACCGAGAGATCCTTGCATTGTTTCTTTGGCTCCGTGAATCGTGAAAAGAAAGCAGAGTGCGTGTACTTGGAGATTCCAGGTATAGAGGTTTTGTCGACCGATGCCGACTCTTTGCAATGCTGTTAGACTGCGTTACTGGATTGTACTCTGTTCCAGCAGGTAGGTATCTGTTCCCTTTCTGGCCGGGCCGATACTGGAATGTTTCCGAAGATCGAAAGTGGTGTACTCTCTTGAGCGCTTTCCGGGCTGGTACACAATGGAATCCAAAACAGCTGGCAGCTTGATAAGTGAAGTGAAGTGAAGTGAAGCGAAGCTGTTCCACAAGTACATGGTAGGGTTGCTTATTGGGTTCGGGCTGCAAGTGACTCTTAAGAAATTCTCTGCTTTTCCGGGCTCAACAAGTTGTCGAGTGTATCAATACTGTAACATGGTCGGGACGACGGGAATAGGACGCGTGCTGGGCTCCTTAAGGTGGTAACACACGTTGCTTTGCGTTATGCAACCATAAGATGCTCCCGTACTCTAGAGTTTTGTACCCGTATTCATATCTCTACCCTACTCTAGAGGTATACGTGGTTCGAAAGAAACTGTAACACTGTTGTTCCACCGGGAGAGTCCAGGTCTTGTTCGGAAGTGTAGTGTGTTGAGCCGTTACCCGAACGCTTTCTTAAACAGTCTTCCTTAGGTAGCCCAGAGAGAACCACTCTCCATAAGACACCTTTCCACCCAGAGTTACAAAAACATTTGTTTCATTAAATTCTCTTGATCCTTTAAGAAAGTAATCGATTCGCTAAGGCAGCAAAGAGTCTCTGGATCCTTTAAGAAAGTAATCGATTCGAGAAGGCAGCAAAGAGTACCTTAATTAGCAGTCAGCAAAGAGTACCTCACTCAAATACATAACAGTTGGATTTGCCTTGTGAATTCGACAGTAGTCTTTTGATCCGGATGTACCAGCGCGTAGGTATCTGTTCCAGCCTTTCTGGCCCCTGTGAACATCTGCTCTTTCAGTTTTAAAGAGGGCCTCTATAACCGGTTTGGTATCACGGCAATTCCTGGCATTCCGATAGATAACGAAATTCCGGGAGGAGTCGGTGGGCACTGGATCCCTTCGGACCTGGAGAACTGTATGTTGTAGCGGGGAAGGGGTTTGGTGAACCAACTGCTTTCACTCTTCGAAACACAGATATCGGATCGGGCCCAAGTATCGTTGCCTAGGTTACACCTTCGGAATACCCTATGTTGGTTGCTCTACTTTCCTCTGTTAGCGCCGACTCAGGTTCCCTAAAGAGCTGGCTTGACGCTGGGCGTAGAACTACCACCCATATTGGATATCTATACGTCCTGTCTGTCAAGCAAGAGAGCACACTTCAAGAGAGGTCTATAAAATACCCTTGCTAATAGCTATAATACGATTTATGTAACAGAATAAGAAACAGAGAATCCGGTCGTTGTCCGGTCGTACCCAAACAACAAGATTCCAGAGGGAAATGCACCTAATATCAGATATTTTGAGCCGGCTTCCGTGGAAAATTCAGACTTTCTTTTTGAAGCTGCTAGCACATAAAAACATAAACTTTGAGGCTCAATCGCTAAATACATGGATATTGAATCATGAGCCGAGATCATAAATAGCATACTGCTAGTCGGAAGTGAAATTAAAAAAATGAATTCAAACGCATCCCACCTCTCTTTAGGGAAAGAATCGAAACACATAGAAATGGTACCAGCCGTACTACTTAACAGCAGGATTTGGCACATATATGTAAAATTGTCCCTCCTAAAAATATGATAATAGAAATGGGAGATCGTTAGGAGAGGTGCGCCAGCGGCGAGAAGCAGCAAGGTTATTAGATACCTCGGGAAAGCCCCGGCCAGAACCACACGTGCCAGTTTCCCAGCATGTGGCTCCTACACTCTTGGATGCTTGAACTTTCGAAAATCCCTCTTGGTTGGAAAGCGGCTTGCTCCCATCTCATGCATGATAGACACCACCGGATAGGTTGCCACTCTCGTGCTTTTCCAAACGTGTAGTCTACTCTTGTTTTTGAGAAAGGACAGCTCTTCTCTCTTGCCCGGACCTGAGCATTCCCCAACGAATAGCACTCCAGCCTAATAAACCTCTCGTGAATTCCATTTCCCCCCAAACCTCCGACTTCCGCCCTTTCCTCCCTGCTTCCGCTTCCATAGATAGACGCTCGGCGGCTCTACAATAGTATAGAGTGTTTCCAAGGGGAGAGTACACAATATGGCAGGATCTGTCACCCGGGCAAACCCACCCAGCCAGAATGGTGCTATTTCCCTCTTCTCTTAATAAGATATACGAGTGCCTTGTTGTGATCCCTAGGTGGTTAGCACTTGTGAACTCCTTTCTTACCGTGTCTAGGACCGACCGACGCCTCAAAAGCACAGGTACTACGTGTCGTGTTGTCGCACATCGAACAAAGCAGCGTTCGGACTCATGTGCCCTCGAGTGAGAGCTTCGTACGCTTTTCTAGCCTTGCGGTAATAGAGGAAGAAGACGTCCCCCCATGCTGCTACCTTCCGTTCCCGGGTGGCAAGAGCTCCATCCAAGAGTAGCTTCCCTCCTAGGCGCGAAACACTAAGTAATCCAAGCCAACCCACATTACAGACTAACGGTGGATAATCATATTTCTTACAGGTACTTAATACAACTCCATGAATGAGCAAACAGAAGGTAGCATTCAAGAGCAATATCTCTGGGGAAACCGCTAAAAAAAGATTGTTGAACATTGGAGTGGAGAGAAATCTGCTTTCTTTGCCCCCCGTATGGAGCACTACGTTACTTACGGAAGCCTCTGTTTACACGCCGAAGAGTACTATACCTGTTAGCGTTCTACTTAAAGATAGATATTCCATGGATTTATCGGGAGCAGTCTCTCTTAAGTCCTATGCCGTAGTACCTGTGTGTTTCCTCCGGCGTACATAAGTCTACTTTACAGAATGTCTCCCCAGAAATCGGACAACTCTACGAGTCCAACACTGCTTTCCGAAGAATCGATTACGACTCTCCCGGCCCGAATCGAACACTCCATTAGCGACTACGCATATCTATCTCTGTATTCTCACTGCCGATCAGGAATGCCGAGTAAGTGTGTTGCTCTTTCAGGTCCATAAGACACAACCGCTTTTAGTGTTCTATGATTCACCTCCGCAGAATGAGTTGGTAGTTCGATCCTTTTGCTGCTCTTCGCATAGTATAGAAAAGGAAGCTTGGAGCGATTACTAGAAAAAGATTGTTGAACATTCGAGTAGTACACAAGAGGGATTGTTCGAGTTGTCTCGTGCCTTCTCTTCCGATTCAATAAGAAAAGAGAGTGGTTCCATTGATACACATTCCGAATCAATCTGTTGTGCTCCGCGAAGGCACTGCCTAAGCATACTTTTTCGGGTCCTAGAGTGTCCGTGTCTTGTAGTATAGAGATACGAAACCGTGGTAATAACCGGTGTAGTAGGCAGCACCCCCTCTTGGTTTTGAGTAGGCAGCACCATTCTCTTTTTGTTCTTCTCCAAAAGCGTACCGGGTGATCCATGATTTTGCCTATTATTTTAACGGATCTTTCTATATAGAAATCTCTCCTTATGTTGTCTGTACCGCCGCGGGTGCTCGCCTCATATGATATGATATCCCCGTTGGACACTTTCATAGTCGTCATTCTGCCAAGATTCAAACAAACCCTTCGATGACTGATCGGCTGCCTTGCTTTTTGAATAGTTTCACGAAAATGGAGACGAACCAGCATAACGTCCGCTCTTTTTTCTTGTTGAAGGAGAGTGGGAGAGGTGCTTTTCTCTATGGACCTTGGAATTGTCCCATGAAAAAGGGGAAACTTTCGTGTCGTTTGTGAGTGGATGTAACTGTATTGCTGGCTTTTCGGAAACATCTTGCTATTAAGAGATCTCTTCTGGTGCCTCAATCTTCGGAGAATTCGGCGTTGTATGAGTGTAAGTTCTCTGTTCCGAACATTTCCTAGAAGTATACGACAGGTTTTAAATCTTAATGAAGGCAAGCCAGCCAGCATGTAGAATCAGACAGCCTTTTCGAAAACGATATGAATGTCCGACTTCGAGCTTCCACTTTTAGGTGTTCTTGCTCCTTATAGACTCAGAAAACTCCAATGACTGCGCGAACGCTTTTACCGGTGGTGTACTCGCTGCTCTCTTAAGTGCTGGATGCTCGCTCTTTTCTGGATGCTCGCTGAAACCCTTCTCAGCTCAGAGTCTTTTGTTGGATGCAGGCTTGGCTCTATTCCAAGTGCTTTTCGTAGTTGGTAGTTGGCGGGATACGAGTGTTTGGATCTGTCTGGGAGAGGGGGAGCAGCACTTTATAAGAGAAGTGTTTTCGAGAGTACGGGAAACGGAGTGGGAGTGTATGAGAACTCTGTAAGAACTCTGTAAATGGAAGCATTTCACTAGTGTTCCAGGAAGAGGGTGTGTGCACGTCAACGAATGGAGGCAACTCGGCGAGACAGACGACTCTAGCATCTTCGACTCCCTAGACAGAAACACTAAGAATACACATCCAAGAAGTTCGGGCCGGCTGACAATGGAGCTAGCACTAAAATAGGAAATCGCTAACTCAGAGTACACTAAGCAAACCACTTTGAGTGAAACTTTCGAATCAATACAACAGAGAAGGCACACATGAAATGGATACCACTGCCGGACAGAGTAACGCATTTGGGTCGGGGGCGGGGGACAATGACACCTTTTTCTTGTACAGTGTGAAACAGAAAGAGATCGGTATTAGACGCTTTTCTGGATGCTCGCGCATTGAAACCAGCACTTAAGAGAGCAGCGAGTACACTTTCCGATACATAGCAGTGCTACAAAAGCTCTATGTTGCGCAGATAGCAGATCTGTCTCCCTTCGGTACCTTTTCTGTAATTTCCTTGATAGGTACTATAGAACTGCTGCCCCGAATCTCTAAGATGTGCAACTCTAGAGAAACGCCTATGCTCCCGGACCCAATGCTCTTTCCACTCTCTATTGTGTCTAGGGAGTCGAAGATGCTAGTCTTTTAGGTGTGCTTTCTTACAGTATCGGAAAAAGCACTCTTTTACTGGGTCCAAACATCTCCCGTAAAACGGCAATTCATCCTATGGGGCATGATGCCGTCAATCGGGGGGTTGAATAGACTACTCTGAGAAACACTGCTTGGAAGGTATTCTCCATTTCTTAGATCTTTAGTTGGCTAGCTAGGGAAACCAGAACAATCGCGGAATCCAATAGCTACCATAGGCCGGAAACCCCAGAAGTGGATGTCGTTTCGGAGCAATGCATCTAGCGATTCTTGGATGTGTCCAACAGACTCAGAAGACACCAACTACCTGCTTTTCGCCTTGGGAAAGTGTCTTAAGAGCAGAAACAGTTGCTTTACTACCGCAACAGACTCTTTCGGGTACACAGAGGACAGCAAACACCCCGAGTCTTGTTTAACTACCCTGGACCGGTGAATGAGGTCTTTTGGGCTTCGAGCTATACCGTGCGTCGTGCAAGAAGTCATAGAGATGTGGAATGTACACTAGGCGGCGGGAGACAACATGGTTACACGCCCGGCTACAAGTTCCATAGTGATACCAGAGAGAAGAGTGCTGCTGAACTCCCATACTCTAGGAAGTCGGGGTTACATGCTGCTGGTCGCTTGTATACTCTGCAGAAAGACTACCCATCCGAAACCTAAGCCCGAAAGTACACGGCCTTGTCTCGGTGAGCCTTCGAAAAGATACGCTTGCGGAACACAATACCCAAACTCTGTCTTTAACCTTCTAACAGAAGACCCAGTAAAAGAGACTACCCATCCGAAACCCTGCCCTAAATACAGAATTGCTAGTTGGTCCACGTTCCCCTATGACTTGAAAGCACTTCTTTCACCTGTGTTGATTTCGATTGGCTTGTTGAT
>JAKCVP010000031.1:0-57769 GCA_023512835.1 Taxillus chinensis
CGCCCTACTTATGCTCTGCCCTTATTGGCTGCTGGACAACTAAGCCTCTAAGTAAGTCAAATGCACCAGCACGCCGCAGCATACTCATCCAAGCCTAGACTACTACTTTGGACGGCGGGGCTGCATCTTCATCTCGTGCGCCATCTCCTTCGTCGCCGGTATTTGGATGGCCGTGGCAGACACCTGGTACAATCTTCTCATTACCCGCTTCGCTCTTGGTCTTGCCGTCGGCGCAAAGTCATCAACAACGCCAGTTTACGCAGCTGAATGCGCGCCTACAATCATCCGAGGCGCACTGACGATGATGTGGCAAATGTGGACTGCCTTCGGCATCATGCTTGGCTTCATCGTGTCTGTTGCTTTCTACTACGTGTCTTCACCCATTGTTCCCTATTTGAACTGGAGGCTCATGCTGGGCTCTACCAGCATTCCTCCGCTGATTGTCTGCCTAATGGTCTACTTGGTCCCAGAATCACCCCGATGGTAAGTTCGCCTATCCGCCACAACCAACGCAAACTGATGCTCCCTTTACAAGGTATATGACGAAGAATAGATACGAAAAGGCATACAGAGCCCTCTTAAGGTTTCGAGCAACTCCAGTCCAGGCAGCTCGGGACATATACATCATTCATAAGGCACTCGAGATTGAAGACGAGCAAAAGGCTGGCAAAAGCTTGTGGAAAGAATTCTTCACGGTGCCTCGAAATCGTCGAGCGGCGCAAAGCTCATTCTTTGTAATGTTCATGCAACAGGCATGTAGTCCGTAGCCTTTGCACAGAGGGCAACACGCGCTAACACCGAGGACAGTTTTGTGGCGTCAATGTGATTGCCTACTACTCAACACAAATCTTTCTCGACGCCAGTTATTCCGAGCCAAATGCTCTCCTTGTCTCCCTGGGCACTGGGATTGTCAATTGGCTCTTCGCGTTGCCCGCCGTTTACACCATTGACACGGTGAGCGTTTCCACATGACGGATAAGCTCATAAAAGATGCACTGACACGCCCTAGTTTGGTCGTCGCAACCTCCTTCTAACTACCTTTCCGTTGATGGGCATTTTTCTCTTCTTCACAGGATCTTGCTTCTATATCGCCAGCGAAGTCGCCAGGACAGCGTGCGTAGCCGTCGGCATATACCTCTTCATGGCAGTGTACTCTCCTGGCGAGGGACCTGTTCCGTTCACATATAGTGCAGAGGCCGTAAGTATTGCCGCCTGCCGCCTCCTCTCCCTCCACCCCATTTCCTTTATTTCCTTCTTTTCTTTTCTACTTTCCTCTCCAGCAGCTTCCTTGACACTGATATATGCTAGTTTCCCTTGTATGTTCGAGAATACGGCATGGCCTTTGCCACGGCAACCACATGGCTCTTCAATTTTGTACTCTCATTTACCTGGCCTCTTCTTGTTGATGCATTCACTGTCCAAGGCGCCTTTTACTTCTATGCTGCGTGGAACTTTGTCGGGTGGGTGATTTGCTATTTCTGCCTGCCGGAGACCAAGGCGCTGAGCCTAGAAGAGCTAGACGCAGTTTTCAACGTTCCTACAAGACAACATGCAGCTTATTATCGGGATAGCTTGGGCTACTACGGGAAGAAGATGTTTGGCAAGGACGTAGCGCAAAGAAGACCGTTGTATGAGCTAGACCAGTGATTGTTGGACCATTACTCTGAAAATGGGAACTCACCTTCTGCAATGAATGGCAAGAGCTCAGAAGCTGCTGCGTGGCCATATAAGTGCAAACCTGGAGCATGCGATACGTTTAGAAGAGAGTCATCATTCTCAAGCAATACTAGAGCTCGGCAACGAAAGACGCTTTCCCTGGAATCTACAATAAATTACACTCGTGTGCGCCTCCAGCCAGGGTTCACGCTCGACACGACGACCTCGTAGGTATGGAGTCGGCTTCATTTGCCCAGATAGATTGCACATTCATGAGGAATCTGTTGGAACAGGCGTGTCGTCGTGGTCATAGACCGCTCGATCGTTAGGGATTACCGCGTTGAAGGGATGAGCCGCGTGGAGGGCATGATGGACAAGCGATTGTTATTCAAGATGCAAATTCCAGCCGTCTTATTCGTCGCGCAGTCATGTCTCATTGGCTGCAAGTACAGTATCTGCTTTAGCAACAGAATGTGTGAGATGGAAGCGACTCCTAATTACGGGCATCACGCTCTTGTACCGAGTCTGAGCCGTTGCTAATTGGCAAGCGGTAACACAGGAGATGGATGCTCTGTTGGATTCCGTCGCAAACACAGCATACTTGGCGGGTTGCGTGCTACTTACTGTACAAGGTACTATATAGCCTCGACCGCGGCTGCTGCTCCGGGCCTCTGGGAGTGCCGCAACGGTGTGAGTGGTCGAGCATCTACAGTGTAGATAAGAGCCAGTGGCACGCGACCAGCCTTGTGTCACACGAGCTTCTTCATTCGCGCCTCATCCAAAAGACACGGCGCATTGTCCGACTAACAAAAAGAGCGTCGAGGTTGGTCGGGCTCTCGAAGCTCTCAGCCTTGGCCTCTCTCTCACGGTAGCTGTCTGTCGTGATGACGCGAAACTCAACGATGCCTTTGCAGGGCGGCACGGTCATGGGCCAAAAATCAGTTCGAGTCGCAGCCTGTCATGGTGCTACACGGAAGGACTGAGGTATATGGACTGGGCTTTGTAGAGGGCAATGCGACTGATGTTGCAATCAAGGCTGAATTGTACTGCGGCCTAAACGCCTCCTGGATCTACAGGCTTGCTGGATCCAAGACGTTTGACCAGGGCGAGGAAGATCCCCTCTACGGCATCAGCTACAACATCCCACAGGGAGAACGGCGAGTTATTCAAGGAATAATCACTCTTCTGGGCGAGACCCATCGCCACAACATGACTGCTGGCTGGACTTTTAGCTGGACCTTGACGCCTTCCCAGGAACAAAGAGTCGTGAGAATGATTCGCAGGGATGAATTGCCTACGATACGCCATCAATTGTCCAAAGTTCCGAGCCGAGACATCCTGACAAAAGGGTGGAGGCGGTGACATGGCCTCTGGGCTTCTCGAAGCGACTAATCAGAAGGTATGGCCTATTGGGGTGCTGGCATTGGCCGAGGAACATTTGAGCGTGCCGCGATGATAGAGGAGCGAGAATGTCAAATCCATCAGTCAGAATCAAGCAGTCGAGTGGGCCGCCATGGTGGCTGTGTGTATATGATAGCGTGTTCATTTGCCACGAGCAGCCGTGCAAGGAAGCCCAGAAGTGCAATGATCCGCAACGCTGCTGCCACATACCTATCTGCCTCAGCCATGTCCGAGAGGCCATGGCCCGTATAGCCTGGCTGGACTGGGATGCCAACCATCTTGCTGAGCCCAGAGAGAAAGCAAGCGCAATGATAACAACGACTCGTGTACACGTTGCTGTACGTGCATGTGATGCTGCGGATCAACCAGCTGTTGCTACCATTGACGAGCTCCTTCGCGATCCCATGCTGTTCGACATCAAGCACCACGTCATAGGGCGAGGAAGGAGATGTATTGACTGACGCTTGGCTGAAGCTTTGACAGCGTGGTACAAATTGTGATAGGTCCAAAGTATGGAAAGGGAATGGAGATAAATTGGCCGTTAGCGGCATCAGATGGGCCAACATGCTGGATTAAGCTGCCTCCTCGGTGCGTGTCGTAGAGCTCAATCTGTTTAGGAGCGACGCCCAGCAGGTGGTGGCTAGCCTCGCTCCAAGCATCGAACATTGACATGGCAATGCGGACTCTGGAGGGCGGAGGATGCGAAGTAAGGGACACGGTAGTGCATGATCTTGCTGCATGACGGGCAATGAAGATGGCCAATTGAGTCATGAGGACGCAGCCTGCACGGTCGCCGCACGCCGCATCGCGCTTGTCGTGAAACCTAGCATTGGTCAGCTTGAGACCAGTTGCTTCTTCGCTGGGTAGGGCGCACCATTTGTCGACGCAGACGCGACCTTCACCGCAGGGCACGCCCTGAGACGGGTCAGTGTCGCAGCTCACTAGGTGCAGCAGTGGGGGCGTGATACTTGCTGTGGGACCACCGGAGCGCCACGGAACTCGCAATCGACATTGATGCGATGTTCGGGCTGGCAATAGGTATCACAGATGTTGGAGAGGGTAGGGCAGTCCGGGTACGGCTGAGTAGCGTGCTGTCGCTTAGCGTGTAGATGTGTTGCGTTGACCGGCAGCGGCTGCGACACCACCAGGGGCACAGCCGGCGCCAGGGCTCGCGTGGGCTCGGGGGCTAGCAGGGCAAGCAGCAGCAAAGCCAAGGGGCGCATGCTGAAGATCAGAGGCCGACTGACGAGGCATGGAAAGGGGCGCGCTGCAAGGGGCAGGGCATTAAATACGGCCGTGGCTGGCGCGAGGGCGGCGCATGTTCGGCGCTGGCTGGTGGCAGGTGCAATAGCGCAGCATGATGCAGGCGTCGAAGCCGAGTAGGCGGTATCGAGTAGGCATGTAGGTACCGTAGCTGAGGGCGGCTGTCGAGTTGGCTGGTGGAAGGGGAGGTGGACGGACGGGAGGGTTCCAGAGTAGTGGATGAGGTGCTGTGCACATGTCTCCAGCCGTGCCAGCGCTTCCGAACGCCAGACTTATGCAATCTCGCTAGCCAACCAGTCACGTCGGTTCACTGGCCTCGAGCCCAGAGGAAGAGGAAAAAGTCAAAAGAGGGGCCGGAGGAGACGAGCGAGAACGACCCCCTCGTCCTCTCCGACTCGCTCCCAGCCAGCCATGGCTCCTTGCCGCACGCCTTCTGCACCATGCCAACAACAATGACGCCGCGAGACGTCTTGGCCGCTCAGCGGCTGCTCTTTGAGCAAAAGGTCAGCAATGGATCTGCGACGCCATGGCTCTTCCCTCAGGGCCTGCTCGGGCTGGCCGCTCTGGTCGCCTATCTGCTGGTGCCCATCGAGAGCCGCTGGAACGCTGATCTGGTCCGCTACGCCGTCTTCGCCTTCTTGCTCGCAAACCATGCCTGGGCCATCTGCAACTTTACGAGCTCTTCCGCCCCGGGAGGCTTCATGATCGGCTACGTCTACAGCTGGCTCACCATCTGGGCGGCCCATCTCATCCTCTTCAATGACGCCAAGCGGGACTTTCGTCGCATCGAGAGCCGCTCGTTTCTGCGCAAGCAGCTCGAGAAGCATCGCCTCACCGAGCTGCCAGCTGCAGGTACCGAATACTTCTGGCAGAGCTTCCCCTCAAGCGCACCCATGTCTATCCGCCTGAGCTGGGTCAATGACCTCCTTGGTGCGTCTCGAGGTGTAGGATGGAACTTTCGGACTTCATGGGTGCCTGATGTGCCGGCGCGCGTGCAGAAGCAGCTCCGCGAGAGCAGCGCCAAAGAGGGCAATAGTCTAACGCAAGCCCCAGAAGAGGCTGCTGCTGCTGCTGCTGCTACCGCCGTGTCACGCACAGGCGTACGACGTTACGACGATACGCAGGCGGTGCTCGCGCACGCGCTGTGGACGCTGGTGGTGAGCTACCTGGTACTAGACCTGTTCAAGACGGTCATGGCACATGACAGGTACTTTTACGGCGACCTGGATGCGGCCTTGCCAGAGTACTGGCCGAAGGTGATGCGGCAGTCGTGGTTTCTGACGCGATTCTATCGGGTCATGATCTCTGGGGCCAGTCTCCAGCTGGTGATGCGCTGTATGTTCTCGGCAGCGGTGATGGTGTTTGTCGGCTTGGGGGGACCAGGCAGATTTGGCGTCCGGGGAGAGGCCTGGCTATATCCAGAGCAATGGGGCAGCGTCAGACACATCGGCGATCTCGGAGTGGCAGGCTACTGGGGAGGACACTGGCACCAGATGCTCCGGGTCGGGCTGCAGTCACTGGCATTCGGGAGCCTGAAGGCGGTGGGGCTGTCGAGCAAGGGCGCTGTGGGCAGATACGCGGTCCCGTTCATCGTCTTCTTCTGGTCGGGGGTGGTGCACATGTGCAGCAGCTACACGACAGTGGCGGAGACTCGATGGTGGGATGCGTTGCTGTTCTTTGTGCTCCAACCGGCGGCGATGGTGGCGGAGGCGATGGTGGGCAGGATGGTGGGTGGGATGCAGGTGGTGCGGGGGATGCCTCGGTGGTGCAAGCGGACGGTCACTGTGGGATGGTGTCTGCTCTGGATCTTCGCAACGGGCCCGTTGTTGGTGGAGGACTTTAGCAGGGGCGGTGCCTGGGTGGTGGAGCCGTTCTTCTTTGTCAGTCCGTTTCGCGGGCTGGGGCTAGGACTGGCGCAGGACGGGTGGATGAACGGCGACTATTTCTCCTGTGCACGGCCGCGCTGGCACAGCGATCCGCGGGGACGATGGTGGCTGACGGGGTTCACCCTGTGAGCAGCGAGGAGGGAGGAGGAGAGGGAGGAGGAGGAGGAGGAGGAGAGGGGGGGTGAGGCACGTGAGGCACGTGAGGCAGGAGCGCTCGACCTCCTCGACCTCCTCGACGTTCGGCAGAGTCGGGCCCGAGATGTCGCAGTTGCCAGCTTGGCCAGTTCGACGTCCGTCCATCTTCCGTCTGCTCCAGGCGCATGCACTGCACTAGGTACTGCATGCTCTGCTCTGCTCTGCTCTGCTCTGTTCCTACCACGTCCCTATCCTGCCATGCCATCATGATCCTCCCCCTCCCCACCGTCGCCCTCGTCAGCGCTGCCCTGCTACTCTCCCTCTCGCCCGCCGCAGCCCTCGACGTTCCCACCGACACGCCCGTCTCTCAGATCCTGTCGCTTGCCCAATCCTCTCTGGCCTCTGGCTCCAGTCAGGATGCTCTTGCCTACTATGACATCGCCCTGTCCAGGGATCCCAAAAACTACCTTACTTACTTCAAGCGTGGCGCCACCTACCTGTCTCTCGGCAAGTCCTCTCAGGCTCTCAGCGACTTCAATCACGTCCTCTCCATAAAACCCGGCTTCGAAGGCGCCCTGCTGCAACGGGCCAAGATTCACGCCCGCAGCGCCCACTTCCTCAAGGCAAAGGACGACTACATCAAGGCTGGCAAGAAACCAGACTCGGACGAGCTTGCTGCCCTAGATGCCGCCCAAAGCGCCGTCAAGGCTGCAAAAGAGGCGGAGCGCAAGAAGGACTGGGAAGCCTGCGTCACACAGTCCAGCATTGCCATCATGACTGCACCAACTGCCTTGGATCTGCGTCGCAGGAGGTTGAGGTGCCGTTTTGAAAAGGGTGAGGTCCTCGAGGCATTGAGCGACCTGCATCATGTCCTGGCCATGAACCCTTCTGCCACCGAGCCTGCCATTATGATTTCAGCCATGATGTTCTACTCGCAGGGCGAGCGGAAAAAGGGTATTGACGCCGTCGCAAAGTGCCTCCACAGCGACCCGGACTCAAAGGATTGCCTGAAGCTCTTCAAACGGGAAAAGAAAATCGACAAGCTCATCAAGAAGGTCGAGGAGAATATGCAGAAGCGCAAGTTCAACAACGCCGTCAACTTGCTCACCACCCACGACGACGAGACGGGCCTCCTGGACATGATCCGCGACGATATGAAAGAGTACCGTCAGTCCGAGCTCATTCACCCCAAGGCCGGCAATGAGCTTCTCGTCCAGCTCCTCGAGTCCACCTGTGAGGCCTATATCGAGGTGAGCAGACCGCCCTTTGCACACACTCCTCCACCACTAACCACGCACTCCCTCTCTTCATAGATGAACAACAATAAACGCGCCCAACCTTATTGCAATGATGCTCTTGCCCACAACCCTGACTCTTTGCCTGCCCTCTTGCACAAGGCCTCGTCTCAGCTTTCTGCCGACGATTTCGAGGGTGCCCTCCGCACCCTGGACCACGCTCGCCAAAATTCCCCGGGCGGCCAGCAGTCGCGAAAGCTGCAGGATCTGCATCAAAAAGCTTCGATTGCACTGAAGCGTTCCAAGACAAAGGACTATTACAAAGTGCTAGACCTCAATCGGGATGCATCGCCAAAGGAAATCAAGAAAGCCTTCCTCAAGCTGAGCAAGATTCATCATCCTGACAAGGCCGCTAGTGCCGAAGCTCGACCCGCCGCAGAGAAGAAGATGGCTGCCATCAATGAAGCTTACGAAGTCCTCAGCGACCCTGACCTCAAAGCCCGTTACGACCAGGGAGACGATCCGAACGATCCGGAACGCAACCAAGGCGGCAATCCCTTTCAAGGCGGAGGGAACCCTTTTGCTGGATTTGGCGGTGGAGGCGGGCCGCAATTCGTCTTCAGGCAGCATGGTGGTGGCGGCGGCGGCGGCGGGGGGTTCAAGTTCCAGGCCGGTGGTGGATTCCCTGGAGGCTTCCCATTTTGACTGGTGTCTTCATTGGTTCTTGCATCGTTCATGGTGTTCTAGGCAACGGCAATGCATTGTTCTCTCTCTCTCCTTTTTCCTCACCCTCATCCTTCTCCTCCTCTTCTTCTTCTCCTCTTCCTCCTGTACCTCTCCTTCTCCCATGACCCGTATTCACACCCATGGGTCAATCTCATACGATGCAGTCATCTACACAGCAGTAGCAATACTACGAGACCCCACATTCTTTCACTTGTTTCCATTGATCCCCTCTCTTCTGCGCCTACGCGCGTCAGGAGCGTTGAGCGAGCGTCAGAGCGCAGCTGGGGGGGCCGCCGTCCAGCGCTTGCTGCGCCGCCCTCTGCGCCCACTCTCTGCGCAAGGTCTCGTAAAGGTAGAGAAATTGACACTCGCCCTGCACCATCATCATGCGTTGTTCTCTCAGCTGGTTCACAGTCTGCGCTATAGCGTCTCGGTCGTCGCCCTCGTCGCTAGAGGCACTCAAGGGCGACCGTGCTTCTATTTCTGCTGGCGGAAGAAGTTTGCCGTTGCCAGGCAGCTTTTGCGGGTGGGCCCGAGTCTGGGGAGCCATTATCTGTGGCGAAGCGGGCAAAGGGGACGTCCCAGCGAGATCGTAGTCAAATGCACCCGATTCTAACTCTGATAGAAGGTAATCGAGCGCGATAAATGTACCAGAGCGACCTACGCCGGCGCTGCAGTGGATAACTCTTGGATTCAGTAGCTCGCCCGCGTGGGCACTGTTACCTTGTGCGCTCATTGCTCTCTGCGCCGTCGCCCTTACTAGTCTCACAAGTGCTGCTCTATCGTCACCTTCCGGGACGCCAAAGTCTGGCCAGCGCTCGAATAGGTAATGCCATACCGTCTTACTCCCATCTGGCGTATTCAGTTCGATTTGACGAACAGTGCTTCGCAGGTCGGAATCGTACTCCGCATGCTTCAGCACAAGATCCGCCTTCCAGCCCTCCTCGCTCTCACTTGTGACAATGGGCGTAATTGCAGTAGGAACCGGGAATGGCTGTCCCACATCCGCCGGGAAATACTGGAAGCATTTCTCGCGCCCAGCTTCATGTGTTTGCGTCAGCATGACCACTACAGCAGGATTTGCAGTGGATTGTTGGACCATGCGCCACATGTGGGGGATATTGTTTTCCTTGGGACCTTGACAGGCAATGTATCGCCTCTCTGCTCCTGTTTTGGCTCCCCGAAGAGATATCCAGGAAGCATTGATGTAATCTGACTCGCCGTTGGGCACTCCAGATAGCTTGACGCGATTGACTGCAAAGGGATCAATGTTCACGTAACGATTTCTGCGCTGTATCTCCGGGTCAGACGGCAGACGGGCGAAACGTGAAGGTGCCGTGGAAGATGTTGAGTTTATGGGATTCTGAATGCCATGCTGAATGCGCTGGCGCTGTGCCCATTCGAGGTCGATGAAGCGTTTCTGGATTTGCTCCTGGGACTGGGAAAGGAAGCGGGGTAGAAGAGACATGTCTACCGAGTCCTGCACGGAGAGGAAGGGGGACGGTGCGGCAGGCGATGTTGGTACGGAGGAAAACCAGGATACGGGGCGCGAAAGAGACTTGCGGAGGGAGGATCTTCGTGGACGGCGCGGCGAGGTTGGAGGGGCTTGGGCGATGTAGGTGTTTGAGGCACTAGAGGTGGTGGCAGCGGTGGTGAGAGGACTAGGCAGGCGGCGAAGGAGGCGGTCTAATTTGGATTTTAAGGGGGAATGACTGGGAATCAAAGGTCGCGTGGTGGGTGGTGAATTGATATTGAGGGAGTCGAGCGCCTGCGCAGGAGGTGATGAGGGCGGGGATGATTGAGAAGAAGGATCGGTGCGCAACGGCGACGGCTCAGCGGTCTGTACAAAGGGAAAGGTGCCGACCATGTCCAAGGGCTCGCACGTTATAGGAATAGAGGGCTCTCTGGACGGGGAAGCAGGCACATCAGATGTGGAGGGGGCGAGAGACGGAGGGGTGGAGAGAGAGAGAGAGGCACGAGAGAACATGAGGTCCTGCTTGACGTAAGTAGGAGGATGCCCTCTGCCCTGGGTAGGTGTGCCGCAGGAATCATAATGGAGGCCGTCGCTCCTTCCTCTCGCCTCACCCCTCTCTCCTCTCTGCTCTCTCCTCTCGCCCTTCCTTACTTCCCTCGGCCATCGCGTGCAACTCCCCGGCCTCAGTCTGTTGCTTAAACACATCGCTGTGCGGCAATCGTCCCGCGTATTGGTTCAAAGCATGTCTTGGTGGCGTCTCGCTTTCGAGGTAGGATCAGCCTTGCGTGGCTCCTTAGACATTTAAGAGTAACGACTGATATGCAACATTGCAGGCTTGGTTGGTCCAGCGACTCCTCCGCTCTCCTACCTTCCACCATGGCGTAGGCCATATCCACAAGCGCGTGCAGTGGATGAGACACGGGAAACCACCAGAGGAATTAGGCGGAACCCGCTTGGACACTACCAGTCGCCCTGGATTCTGGAACCTATTTATTGAGGAGCTGCAGAGTCAGGCTGGCGCAGAAAGCAGACAACCGCGCCGCCCTCCTGCTCCTAGCCCCCCCGACCTCTCCTCCTTCTTCCTCCAAAAAGTCCTGACTGGTCACATTCGCACCTGCACCCGCACACACCAGCTTCCCGTACCCTTGGTCTCTCATCTATCCATAGTGAGGCCCCGTTGTGCTGAGACTAGGTGGCAAGTCTGCCTCATCCTGGCCCCATTTGCTCTCGCTGCTGCCCAGCGTCAGCTCCAGCGTCTTGCCCTCTGCGAAGAAGCTGTGGTCCAGCCAATTCTTCGTGTATGGCTTCCCATCAAGTTTCGCAGACTGGATATATATGTTCTTGTACCCAGCGTCAAAGTTGATGTTTCGAATCGTCGCCTTTTTGCCCGTCTGCCGATTCGTCACACTCACTTGTTCAAAAAAGGGCGGCATGATAAGATAAACGTTTTGTCCGGGATTCGGCCAGATCCCCAGCATCGTCAGCGTTGAAAAAGAGCCCATGGCCCCCGAGTCATCGTTGCCTGGAAGCCCCGAGATGGTCGTGTTGAAGAGTGAAGGAATGTACGTATGCGCTCGTTTTGCCGAAAGTCCCGGTCGGCCCGCATAGTGGTACAAGAAGACTGTCAGGAATGACTGCTCGTCTCCAATGTAGAGCAGCCCAGACTCGTGGAAGTAGTCCAGTCGCTTGGTAAATTGTTCGCGACCTCCTAAAGTCTTGATTAATGCAGCCATGTCGCCCGGAACAAAAAAGGTGTACAGCCAGCAACCTTGATTCACGTTAGCTTGACACATGGACCGGAACACGGGCCAAAGCACTTACTGCCTTCATACGTCTCATGGCCCCTTTCGCACCTAGCTGTCAGCGTGCGTCCGCGCAGGAATCTCCAAGGGACGCTGACTACTACTCACTGTGGATTCAAGTAACAACCATCTGGATCCAGCAGCGGACTGCAAAGAATCGGATCCTGGTACGCCCAGCTTCCGTTCACATAGTCCCTGGGCTGCAAAAAGCCGACAAAGCCAGTATCCTTTCCATCAATGGCCGATTTTTGGTCGGCCTTGTAAAGGTTCTTCCAGTACGTGGAGCGCTCAAAGTATTTGGTCTCATCTGCCTTTTTGCCCAAGGCGTGTGCCATCTCAGCAATGACAAAGTCATTGTATGCGTATTCGACAGTCCGCGACACTGACCTCGTCGCAGTACCAAAATTTTCGCTGCTTCGGTCGTTTTTTGGGATGTAGTGCTTGGTCTTCCACGATTTCAGGCCGCCGCGGCCCTCGATATCCCCTGCTCCCAAATCAGTAATTCCATCGACACAGCCTATCTCTACTGCGAGACGACTCACAGTTTGGCGCTTCGACTTCGGCATCACTAACAACGGCTTCGTAGCCAAGTTGCCAATCGATACCATCTTTGAGTCCCTTCAGATAGGCATCGGCCAGAACGATGTCGGCATTACTTCCTCCTTGGGTGTACCCTTTATCGAGCGACATGCGGCAATCTGGAAGCTTTCCTTCGTGCTTGTACACGTCAATAAGAGTCCTAATCATCTTGGTCTGAGCTGCTGGATCGACAAGCGTGAGCAACGGATGCTGCGCACGAAAAGAATCCCAGATGCAGTAGAAGGAGTCAAAGTACGGCTCCGAGCTCTGCCACAGAGGATTTTCGCCCGTGTAGTCTTGAGGCGAGATGAAGGCGCGGTAGAGACCGCTCCAGAAAGTTGACTGGAGATCTTTGCTTGCTCCGCCCGGCGTGACTTCAACAACGCTAAGAATCTCTCTCCAGCTGCTCTCGGCCTTTGCTTGGAGTTCCCGGAAGGCAAACTCGGGTATCTCCCTTTCGGCGCTGCTGCATGCTTGAGCGCTGGAGATGAAGCTCAGGCCCACTCGAGCCAGTATCTGACCACTGGGTGTCTTTTTGAAGCGAACAAACGCGCCGGCTGGGTTCTGCTGGGACTTCAATTCGGGATGGAGGCCATTGAGCGCGTACACACCCGAATCCTCGATATCGGCCCCCTTGAAGTCGGCGCAGACGTACATTTGGTAGCTGCCATCGCCGAAGCTTGGTGTGAATGTACCATTGGCAGTTATCCTTCCCGTTTTCGAGTCTAGTGAGATGCCGCCGTTACGGTATGAGCTCCCAAGGTCTTCTAACGCGAGGAGGATGAGCGGTTTTGTAGTTTTACCCGGGAAGCTGATTCGCCAGAGTGCTGTCTTGTTGGCGACTGTCGCTTCGGTCTGTATGCCATTGGTCAGGTTCAAAGAAAAGTAGCCTGGCCTAGCTTTGGGCGAGCCTTGAACTCGAGCTACGCCGCGACCCTGTCTGTCAAAGATACACTGTGTCACGTCGCCACTGCAGTCAGGAATGGCCCAGAGCGGGAAATTACCGAGTGAGCTTCCTCCACTGGGAAAAGCGTTTGTCAGTGCTGCGCAATATGGCGGCTTGCGATTATATTTACTCACCCGGTGCCATCGTCGTGAGCATGGGAGAGCGCATTGATAAGCGTATCGTCAGAGGAATAGCCTGCCTGCGTTTCTCCAGTGGCATCCGCTACAGCTTTGGCCAAACTCTGTCGCAGTCGTTAGGTGGCTGGCAGATGGCGCTCTGTATGGCGAGGAGCAGACTCACGTAGGGCAGGGTGGCCCCGGGAAAGACATGCCCGCCATTTGTAGTTCCAATAAAGGGGTCTATCCAGTCGAGAACATCAGCAATGTTGTCGAGCAATTGCACCTTGTGATCCTGAAGAGACTCTGCCTGTCCTGTGGCAGCGAAAAGGGCCAGCAAGCAAAAATGGCGACGCGCCTTCATGACGGACAAGGTCGCAGATTCTGACCGTTGTGGAGCGTTCCGGCGGGACGGCGAGGCAAGGCCATGCCTTTTGAGGTGATGAAGCTGTACTGACACGCAGGGATGGACTCGCCCTGGATACCATACTAGGAGATTATTGTAGCGATCGGGCGGCCGAATTAGAGTTGGCGTTGAGCCTGTTAGGCAGGGAATGGGCGGTAAAGACAGCTGGTCTCGGGGGCATGGAGGAGAAGGTTACATCTGAGCGTTTCCCAAGACACAGCGACACACCTGACATGCGCAAAAGCATACTGGTATCCTGCTGCTGCTGCTGCTTGTCGCTGCTACTTCGCGTGATGTACTTGTACCTGCTGGTACAAAGTGCCCTGTCACTCATCATCATTGTTATTATTATTACCTTTACGACAACAGTGAAGGGGAATCGTCGCGGCTGCTCTCGTCCGGCGCAAAGCTCAGTATCTTGATGGCCTTTGTAAATTCTGTGGGGGTTCTGATCTGACCAGTATTCTCCCAGCGTCCTGGCATGATCTGGGTAAACATTAGACAGTCATCAAACAGGCCCATCCAACTAATGGGAAGGCTTGGCGGGGGAATCACGCTAGAGAGTACGGCGTAGACTCGTTCGCCTGCCAAGTTGGGAGCGCGCTTGTTTCGTGGCAACGGTAAGACGTAGACTCTGTCATACACTTCGATGAGGGCGCGGTGGTTCTTGACGGCGAGCCAGCCGCCGCGACTGAAGTCAAACGAGGATGACTTGCACTCGAGGATGGCGGAATGCTCAATGGTCCAGCCGTAGGAGAGCATGCTCTGTCGCCAGTCGGCAGTGATGAAGACACGGCCGTGCGAGGAAATGCCAATCATACAGTCGCCCATCAGCATACCGGCGCCCCATTCATCGTCCTCGTTGGGCCCAAGTCGCACATTGGGACAGGGGTGGGGACCCTCCTCGATAGGGACTTGGCACAGACATTGATTGTCGAGGCAGCCATCGGTGGGATGGGCCTCGTGCTGCAGGAGGTGCATGCGGTGTGGGTCGCTCGGTTTAGGCGGGTGTTTTATATGGAAGACGCGGCGGGCTCGAGCTGGGTTGAGTGTGCCGAGCAACTGACCGGTGGTCTTGGAGTGAATGTGGTAGCCCTTTGTGCCCATGGACCACATGACGACGTCGTCGTTCTGGTCAACGTGGCCGTAGGCGTCTTCCTGTATGAACATGTGGGTCATGAGGAGCTTATCTGGCGGACGCGTGAGGTCATAAACGAAGCCTTTGCCCTGGTCGGAGACGACGCACAGGTGTGGCCAGCGACAGTGAAAGCCGCGAGTCCTGACGGTGTGGGGGATGGAAAGCAGATGCTCAAAGTGACCTCGAGGTTCGCAGGTGCGCCAGACCTCGATGGTATCGTCGAGCATGCTGTTGAAGCAAGCGTGGCCCTCGCTGTACTCAAGGTGGGTGAAGGGACCAACGCGCTCATCGGGCAGGGACCATAGTAGGGTCTTGTCGTCCATGTCGTTGACGCGAAGGCCGCCAAACTCGGAGGTGGAGAGGATGAAGCGACGGTCAAAGTCAGGGCGGAAGCGCCATGTGTTGACGGGCTCGGTGAGGTCTGTGATGATCCTCGCTTCCCTCATGCGCGGACTTGGGTGGTCCCAGACGCGGTGGAGTTTGGCCTGGCGCTCACAAAGGTGTTTTGGCTTTGCGGGGCGGGAGAGGTAGTCGGTGTAGGTCTGAGTCTTTGCGGGCGCGAGCTTTGGGGCGTAGATGGCGTCAGGGTGAACACGGTCTATGAAGTGATTCCAGGCGTGAGAGGTGCGCAGAAGAGAGGCGAGTCCGCTCAGGGGGACGTGGTCGAGGGCGCGCAGAACCAGCTCAGGTGGGAGGCGCTCCAAGGGATCCCGACATGTCGATGGTGCAGAGTGGAGGGCGGCCATGGCGTGGACGGAGGCGTGGAGGGCGTCTAGGCAGGAAGGGTAGAGGGAGTGGAGGGAGGGAAAATCAACATTGAGCAGTGGTGATTGTCGTCATGCCATCGACCTTGTTTTGTTTTGCTCTGCTCTTGTTTGCTCTTTCCCTCACGCTGCGTCGACTGCTCCTTCCTCCTTCCTCCTTCCTCCTTCCTCCTTCCTTCTTCCACCCTCCAACCCTCCCAAGGTCTTCCTGCACTCGCCCTGACAGTCCCCTCCACTTCGCTCGTCCTTGTCGGCACAACTCTCACTCGCTGCAGAGACGTGCACAGGTACAGTACGTGGGTCTATTCATGGCATCTACTGGAGGAACACCAAGGCAGGAAACCGGCCGAGTCCTCCTATCCCACCAGCCGTCCTCTACCCGTGTATGCAGATACATCCATCATCTCCCAGAGTGCCTGGCGACCTGGTCTTATGGCAGCAGTCCCTCCTTGCTGCTCGCCGCCTTGGGCCCTCCCTTGGCCTTTGCTGCCCCCGACTTGAGGCGTCCATCTGGCCGAATGAAGGGATGCGCTTCCGTGTTCAACACAAAGTCGTCCAGACTGATGAGCTCCGGCTCGCTGAAGAGGAGGTAAAAGTACTTGAGCGTCTCGCCCGTCCAGAACGACTCCGCCGCATCATCCTTCCAAGGCTCCTTTTCCGTCACCCCCCTGATTGCACTGTTTCCAAACTCGGTCCGTGTATGCTTGTCAATCGCCTGCCACATCTTCCACCCCTTGTCCTGCCATTTCGTGTCCCCCGTCATCCGGTACATGTAAAACACAGACTCAATCGCTTCCGGTCGAAGAATGTACTGCGACGGTCCCCAGCGCGTGATGCCCGGCGCAAGACCCCAGAGCTTGACCCGCTCGCGCATGTACTCTTCGTATGACTTTGGCCTCGCCTCATCGTCTGCCACCGCCACCTCCACCTTGGGTATCGGCGGTGGCGCCCGTGGCAGAAGTCCAGGTCGGGGCAGTGCCCGCTCGTCCTGCGCCTCCACCCGCTCACCCTCGTCCTCTTCCTCACCCTCTTCCTCGTCCTCGCCGGCGTCCCGCTCAGACGCGTCTGCACTTGGCAAGAGCGCTTCAGCTGCCCTTTGCTTCGACTTTTCATACTCCTTGTGCTCCAATTCGATTCGTTGTCGCGCATTCGGGTCAATCGCCTCCCACCATGCTGTCTCGTTCCACGGACACGATTTCATGTCATCGCACACGACTGGATAGATGTCTTCCGACATGATGCCAGACAAGGTTGATTCATATGCCCAAACACATCCGTCTGCGAGTTGCTCTGCCAAACTCATCTCATCAGGCCGATTGAAGACCTTTGCTCCCAGCCCGACCACTGCTCCGATGAAGCAGCTCAAGTGCCCAGTCTTCTCCTCCAAGGTGCCATCGATGCGCCCGTTTGGCAGCTCTGTACCCTTTGTCCGAAAAGTACCTGTGAAGCGCAGCTCGCGCTTCTCGTCGGGGAGCATGGGTCGATAGAGGACATACTCCTTGATGGCGGTCATCGCAGTCTCGTGCATCTGCTTGTACTGCTTGTTCAAACCGCCCAGAAGTATGTATTCTTTTGGAAGGTACTCATAGACTGAGTCGGCCATACCTCCCAGCGTGAAGGCTTCCTGCGAGTAGCTCGCCGATTTCAGGCCGACGCCGATGCACTCGACCTTGTCGGAGCTTGACGTGGAGGTGGCGCCCTCAGCGCGCTTTTCGAAAGGGGCCCGGTCCTTGTGACCGTAGTTGGCCAGGACCTTGGGGACGGAATTTTGGGCAGCATTTTCAGCCTCGCCGGTCGTGCTCATGTCCTTGAGCAAGCGTGCCTCGTCTGCCATGCCAAAGTCAGCATCAGTCGGCACCGTCGCCTCAGCCTCGACAGATTCGTATGCCAATGTGTTCATTTGACTGAGTAGGTTGGCTTCGCCGGCCATGCCGAGCTGGGCGTCGGCAGCGCTTGATGGTGATGACGCATCTGTGGTATCCAGCCCCGAGTCAGGCAAAGACTTGTTCGGTGCTTTGCCTGCGACGTTTGGAGCGGAGCCAGTGACGGGCGTCTTGCTCTGACATCCTGTGGCGTCAATGTACAGCGGCCACAAGCCGGGGAGCTTTGTGTGATTCTGGAAAGCCTCCAGCTCATTGGTGATGCGGGCAATGGCATCGTAGTATTTGGCCTCCCCAGTCAACTGTGCAAGACGAGTGAATTCCATGGATAGAGTTCCAAGCTCAGCCAAGACGACCTAAAGTAATTAGTGGATGCCAACTTAATCTTGCACCGCATGTGCAGGACGGAGAGGCTTCTTACAGCAGGACCAGCACGGTGATGCAGAGGAACCTGGTTGGGCTTCCATCTGTAGTAGGTTATGGGCATGCGATTCTCCGTGTCAAAGGCACCGAAAAGGACGTCGGCGAGCTCGACGGCCTTGTCGAGCAGGATCTGATGTTTCTGCCCAGCGACATCGTAGGCGGAGAGCAAGCCGCCCAGGTAGCGAATGGTGACTTCAAAAAGCGGAAGCTCTTCCTTGAGCGAAGTGGTGGTAAAGTCAATGTCGGCGACGGCTACCACGGCTTCCTCGAATTCGTTGTGTAGATCCATGATCCAAAGAGTGTCGAGGGAGTCGACCAGGGTTGCACCCCATCCGGCAAAGGGGTCCTGCAAAGGTTCAGGTCAGATTAGCAAACAGATCATCTCTTTTGACGAGACATGCAGAGTCAGCTACCTTGAAGCCTCCCGAGACAGGCTTGAGCTCGTCATGACGCCAAGCAAACTTCTTGTAGCCGCCCCAGTGTCGGCGCATAGCCTCCTTGACTGCCCTCCTGCGATCCTTTCGCGTCTTTGCATGGGCGGGATCTTCTTCTTTGAAGGTGGCCTGGATCTTTGGGATGGGAGAGGGCTTTCCAGCTGGCAGCTGGATGGTGGAGGCGACGGGATACATTTCGGGGAAACGTGTCCAGTGGATGACTTCTGGGGTGTAGCTGGGCTCAATGGCGGCAATGGTCTGGAGGGAGTCGAGGGCAGGAGCGGGATCCTTGGTGGCAGTGCCGAGAGACTTGAGCTTTGGGACATTGTCGGTATCCTGGGCCAGCTCGGAGTCCTGGGGTCGGGTGCCGGGGAGGTTGATCTGGGGGAAGCCGGCAGGCGGCGCATCGGCTGGGGGGAGATGGTCCTTCTGCAGATGATCTAGCTGGTCCTCCTCTTTGGTCGGAACGAGGTCTTCCTTGGCGGGCTTTATTATGGCGACATCATCTGCGGCGGCAGAATGGGGATTGAAGGAGGGGATGGCAGCCGAGTAGAGAGGAGAGGCCCAGGGGCGCAAGTCTTTGAGGTAGAAGAGGCCGACAAGGGCAAAGACGGCGAGGGCGAGGAGAAGACGGTATCTGCGTAGACGGAACAACATGGTGAGGCCTCGGCTGACGAAAGGGTGGATGGGTTGCGCTGGGTGGATGCGAGTCAAGGATTAGAACATGTGGGCAAGAAGGATGCGGCCGTCGGGCGGAGCGCTCATGAAGCGTGCAGGGAGCGAGCGAGGGACGGGTGCGGCATGAGGAGGGGGAGGGGAAGGGGAGAGAGAGAGAGAGAGAGAGAGAAAAGGAGTGGGTGTGTGAAATTGGCGAGAATGGAGAAGGAGAGAGAGAGAGAGAGAGAGAGCGATGGGAGGAGTGGTGAGTGGTGGTTGAGAGAGAGAGAGCGAGAGAGAGCGAGGTGGAAGGCGCAGGAGACAGCAGGGACGGGACTTGGTGATGCAATGTGGACGCTTCCACTTTCCAGCAAGTCCCCGTCTCTCTCGCTCTCTCTCCCTCTCGCTGTCTCTCTCGTTCATCAGTCGAAGAGACAGGACGGGCGTGTTGTGTGTTGGAAGCATCCCATCTGTCCATGCATCCGTCATCATTCGCAGCTTCACCTCACCTGCAAGGGCGTCAATCTCCCCAGGCATCTCGTCACGCCGCCGCCCAGAGTCGACACTCTGTTACAGAGCTGTACAAAGATGCCTGTCTACCACCGGCCCACCGTGCACTTCTGACCCTCGCGCCGTCCATTGCACAGGCTGCGCGCCCGTTGCACGGCGTTGGCACTAGCAGCCACCAGCAGCCACCCGCGCCAGCCCTCAGGCATCTCGTATAGCCACTGTAGGCGTGTACCGAAGCAGCAGTCGCTAACAAGTGCATTTCACATCTACAGCTCCCCGTGAAGCCTCCCATCAAGACGCCGACGACACGTAGCCTCCGTCTGACGCTCGCTGCATCCGCCGGCGACCATGCATGCCTCTCCATCTGCCTGTAGCTACTGCAACTCGTCCCATCTCGTCGCATAGGTGGGTTAGGTATGTAGGTACCTGCTCTAAACACCCCATGGCACCCGCCCCCTTCTGCCACACAACTCTACCCACCTACCCAGCCTGTGGTGTCCCGTTCGTGCTCGCAATGGGGCCTTTGCCGCCACTGGCTGGAGTCTGAGGCCTTGATCCCTCCGCTGCTGCCGCGGCGCTCGCTACAGACGCGCTCGGTGTCGGATAGCCTGCCACCGTCTTCACTGGTGATGCCCCAGCCACGCCTGCTCCGCCGCTCGCGCTGGCCGATCCAGCTCGGCCCACCCCTGGCGACTGATAGCCAAGAGCACTGCTGCCGCCCCGAGTGCCTTGCTGCCCTGCTTGATAGCCTTGAGGTGTGCTGTTTCGCGCAACCGGACTCCCCAGTCCAAACCCTGCCGCTGTAGCAGCATAGCTACTCGACCCTGGCCTGCCCCCATAGCCACTGTGCCCGTTGCTGCCTTGCGGACGCCCCCCGTAGCTGTTGACTGCCGGACGCCCCGCCGCTGCGCCTCTGCTACCAGACACGCCCGGAGATGCTGCCCCCGGAGTCTGTGCATAGGCCTGCGAGCTGTAATTTGGTCGTTGCACCGACGTGTACTGCTGTCCCGTTGGCTGTTGCCAACCGCTGAGCGGCTGTCGAGTGAAGCTGGATCCTCGAGGCATTGTGCTTGCTTGATAGTTGCCGTACGTGACAGGCCGCGCTGCGGGTGTGGATGTGTTGCCCGAAGCGGCCGCCGGAGAGCGATACGCGCTGGCTGCCGCCGTAGCTCCTCGAGCAGCCGTACCTGTTGCGCTTACCGCAGCATTGAGTGCCGCAGACCGGGCCTGCCGACTACCTTGGTCTTCGTCCATGACACCGCGATAGTCGACATCTTCCATTGCTATGCTCCGGCTAATGTTCAAATCCGCAAGCTGATCGCCATTCAACTTTGCCACAGCGTAAGGGGGAAGGAGTGAGACCATGAGTGCCAGCTGTTGTCGCAGCGTGTCGTGCAGCGCCGATTCTGCCGACGACGGGGTCGATGGGGTACCGGTCAAGTCGTCTATGCTTGCGCTCTGCCCGATGCTTGACTTGGGATTTGCGGACAGGCTGGCGTTGCGTATCCGCTGATGCGAATGTAGCGTCTCGAGCATCTCGGAGATTTCGGTCAGCATTTCCATTGTCTCGCGCTGCGCTGCCACCGAAGCGACCTCTGCAGCTACCTCCTCACCCTGCAGCGGCTGGAACTGCGCCACAGCGGTCTCGAAAGCTTCGTCAATTTCCGGATCAACTTCATCAGACTGCGGCCATGTTTCGTCGTTTACATAGTAGGGCCCATTGGCATACGCAGGACCCTCAAAAATGTCCCGTCCGTAGCGATTCCACCAAACAGACCCCTTGTCAGCATCCGAGATAAGCGCCAAAGAATTGTCCTTGACAGGCGCAAAAGACGAGTAGGCGCTTCGAAATAGGGCTTCCTCTCTCGCTTGAGCCTGTGCGGCCTTGGCACCTTCAGTCGGCGTCAAGACGGCCTCGCCCGTGCTGAGCGCCCGGTCTCGCCGCTTGCGCTTGGCCTCGGGTGAGACAGGTTCTTGAGTCTCCGCAATGCCGCCATATCCTAGCCAGTGGCCCGTAGGTATCTTCTCTTGCGTATAGCCAGCCGTCTTGGATGTTTCTTGCAAGCGCCTTCCTCCAAGCCACGACAAGCGATCTGCGCGGGTCAGGGTCGGCTTGGAAGGCTTTGGAGGTGGAATCTGCTGAAGATGAGGGGGCGGCGAGAATATGTCGCGAAAGGTCTGGCCTCGCTTTGTTTCGGGCGAGATCTCGTCGTGTTCAGCTGGAAAGAGCTCAGTCCGGAGGATGTTGTGAGGCAGTACATCATCACGCAGCGGTGCGCGATAGCTGTTGAGTAGCTTCGAGCGGAGACCTGCCTGGAGACTATCACCTTGGGCGGACGGTAATTGGAGACTCGAAAATAATTGCTTATGCCCGGACGCATTGCCGAAGATAGTCAGAACACTTTGGCCCTGGCCTGAAGAGGTGTTCACATCGTCGCGTTCTTCTTTGACGCCGTTTATCGGAGGATGCGGGCCCTGCGTGTCGTCCGCATCTGAACTGCGCCTGGGCTTGTGATTTTCGCGCGCTACAAGGCTAGAGACGTAAGCAGCAAGACTTTTAATCTTAGCAACGGAACATTTGTTGGAGGCAAGGGCTGGTTGGTTCTGGGTGAGGGTATGACCGTTTGAGACTGGCAAAGGCTCCGATAATTCGTCAATGAGGTCTTCTGCAGCGGCCTCGAAGTCTTCTTGAAATTCAGCCAGAGAGATGTAGGCACCCTGATCGACCTTCTGGGCAAGTGAAGCCCCGGAGGCGGCGGTCGCGGTCTTTTGTCGCTTCTGAGACGGTGGGGAGGGATGGCCAGGGATGCTGTCGGACAAGCGCTTCAGCAGCGAGGCATCAGACACATGGCTGTAGAATCGAGTCAACAGAGCGTTTTCGGTGGGCTTTGAAAGTCAACGGGCCTACCTTTGTAAGAGAAACCAGATATCTTTAATGACCTGAGCTGCTGCTGCGGGCTGTAATGTAGTGGGATGAGCGTTGCCATTGGCGGCAGATGCAGCAGGCGTGACGTGGTCGGTATCACTGCGCTTGCGCTTCTGCAATGCGGAGGGCGAGGAGGGTTGGGGGCCTGCGGACGACGCGCTTTCGACGACAGCCATGTCCGAGGGTCAGGCGATCAACTGCACAGAGGGACGATGCACGAGGCGCAGGACGGGCGAAGATTGCGCATGCGCGCAGCAGACGCGTGTTGGTTTGCTTAGGAATGTTGGATATACAGGGCGGCGGAGGGCGGAGGGCAGAGGGTGGAATGTCGCAAGTCGCGCACACGCGTGTCTACTCAATCAGACAGACAGACAGTGACAGACGGGGCAGACAAATGATGGCGGACGGAGTGAGGAAGGGTCGGCGGTCGGTCGCCGATGGTCGCCGATGGCCGCCGCCGGTCTTGGCGCTCGAGCTTCCCGTCTCCATTGACTTGACTGAGTCTCCATTCATTTCCTGCTCCCAGCAAGCAATATAGAGACGCTGCTGCCGTCTCGTTATTCGTTGTACAGTATATCGACCGGCAATCATGTGTCTTCCATCCTGACAACTTTGACCGGCCGCACTTCCAGAGCGTAGAGATGCTCGCCAGCACTCCGTACTAGTTCGTCTGCCAGCGGGGCCAGGGCATCCTCAAGCCACGTGTGTGGGTCGTCAGGGCTCGCAGTGCCGTCGATTTCGAAGCGAGCAGCACTCTCGTTCCATCGGTAGCTTGACGAATCAATCTCGCAGTACTTGACCAGCCCCGCAGCTTTTGCTTCGAGCGCAGACACATTCGAAAGCCCTTCCACCACCACCAGAAGTAGCCGAAGACAGTTGAACGCTTCGAGATACCATTCGCGCCGCGCCATCACTCCCGATGGCACAGCCAAAATCTGCAGCTCAGCGCTAATGCTCCCATAAACCCGGTTCGACATGTCCGCCTCTTCAGTCCGGTCCAGCAGGCTCATCTGAAACTCCGTCCATCGATTATCAGCCACATAGACTGCATCCTGCGTAATGTCGAATGGGCGGACAAATGTGGCAAGACGGCCTTCGTCGCGCACCTTGGCCCTCAGTCTTTGCTTGTGAATCCACCATTTTGCGATGCTCCGTGACTCTGAATTCACAAAGGCGATCGTTACTTCGAAGCAGACCTGACTTGATAGTCTATCAACTCGAAAGTTGACTTCTACGCTGTTGACATCTCCTGTTGACTGATCGTATTCCTCATCCCACCCTGGCGGCTTTTCGACGACCCAACATCCTTGCTGGTATGGGTAGAGGAGAGCTTGCAAATCATGTCCTGAATTCGGAAGACTCATCTCCCAAATCTTGTTGCGAATCTCAGCTGGGAGTCTTGAAAAGTGACAAAACTCCATCTTGACCTGCTGATGCGCTGCTAGTAAATCAGTAGCCACGAGCAAATCGGAATGCACATGCAGAGCGCAAGGGAGAGGGCGGACTGCACAACAGAGACAGAACGATGCCCATGCACGCCATGGCTCCACTCAGACGTACACTTGGGGTCGGGAGTGCTCAGGGGCGCTTCAAAGCACCGGGATTGCCCTTTCGATACGAGGTAAATGCCTCACTGCACCTGTACGACTTGCGTTGCTAAGCTTCGCACCATTGTGGTCCTTTGTACCCTAGACTGGCACTGATTCACGCGACTTCCATATCCCAATTGTTCCATGGCTCCACTTCATCACAAGCTGGCGCTGTTGGCCGCCTAGCGCTCACCCATCTGCCGCCGTGCGCAACCTCATGTGCGCGCTGCCCCAAAAAGACCATGGATGCGAGGTTTTTTCATGTCCATGCCGACGGCTCGCACAATCCTTGCATCGCTTACTCTGATCAGCCAATTCACTGTCAGAGTCATACCTGACGCATCACAACGGTGTGAGATTCGCAGTACATGACCAGTAGTGGGCAGTGCCTCGACACGTGGCTGACGTATCCCGGTGCGAGCGATACTGCGTGTATGTCGTGTGTGGTGTATAAAGAGGGCGTGAAGCTGCTCAAGGGCAGAGCTGGAAGAACACTATCAAATTTGCAAGCAATTCCTTCGCCGTACTCAAGCCTACACAGTATGCATCCTCCACAATGCTTGCGCATCGCGTTACAGATGGAAACTGACGTTCAGCGCAGCCTCAGCTTCAGCTCAAGATGAAGTTCTATGCTCCCCTCGTTGCCCTTTTGGCCGTGGAGGCACTGGCCATTCGCATCAGCTACAACTGTGACTACGAAGGACGCAAGGATCCTGCGCGTCCCCAATCGAAGAACGGCGGCGACATCACTGATGCCCACGGCGACGATGTGGTCGCGCATATTGGCGAATGGTCCGACGGCAAGTACTCGGCCAAAAAGAGTACGGGTGCCAGAAGTCTCATCATTGTCACCTGTGTCCACAAGGCCGCAAACAAGGGTGCTGCCAGCACCGAAGTCAACGAGCAGCAGTCTCTCGTCAAGAAGCATGAAGGCCAGTCTTAGAGCATGGCAGAGCCCGCCACAGCGACCATCGCGGGTCTTTTCCGAGTTGTCTATAGAATAAATGTCAGCTATCGTCAACGTTGAGCCTCAGGATTTCGTGTCTGTCACATGATCAAGGACATGGCATTAAATGCGAATTCAGCCTGCTGAAAGAAGATGCCATATCCTGATTAGCCTAATCCTGTGCTGTGCTGTAGGTAGTCGAGAGTGCCTTTGGAATGCAACACGACGGTCGAGGTCAACAGACTGGAAGTAAGATGTCGTCAGCAGACCGGGCAATCGGTCAATGGATATTCCGGGCAGCTCAGTATCACGTGAGGGCGTGGTCGTGGAATTGGAAGTAAGACCGGAGCTGCTCTTCGCTGGATCTCAGCAGAGAGGCCATTCCATCACTCCTCTACCCTTTCCCCCCCCTCCCTTCATCTATCGCCTCGACTTGGT
This sequence comes from Taxillus chinensis, assembly GCA_023512835.1. Taxonomy (NCBI): domain Eukaryota; kingdom Viridiplantae; phylum Streptophyta; class Magnoliopsida; order Santalales; family Loranthaceae; genus Taxillus; species Taxillus chinensis. The sequence continues at coordinate 25,331 of JAKCVP010000031.1, forward strand.
TGCTGCTGCATTTATGCTGTCATGCTTCCAAGCCTCTCCTCGTTTACCTGCTCAGACCCACTGGCTACGACAGGCGCTGCTGCCCACCCTTCATCATCACCACCTGCAGCCATGTCGCGACATCACCACCTCCGCTCACGAGCATCACACCAGCGCCATCTTACCTGAAGAGACTGGTTTCTGCAGGAGAGACGATGCGGGACGTGGCGCGTCTCTGCTTGGATCTCGTGCAAGCTACCTATCTCGACCCTCTAAGCGTGCGCTCAAACGACAACAGTCGAGTCCATCCGTACGCTTGATAGACGCTTTGAGGAGAGCTGGCGCTCGACAACCAATACCCTATTACGAAGATGTACCTGAACAGAATCTGAAGACCGAGAGGTCCTCGTGGTCGTCAGTCGACCGGAACCCACAGGAAAAATTGAAGCGAAAAAACGGCCAGGAGCCCTCACATCCAGACCGGACCAGGCTGTCTCTGCAGACCATCACCGCGGCCCATATTGACCGGTATTCGCTCTCCGACTTGCCCCCCGATGCACCTCCCTCCGAACATGCTGCATACCTTGCGGCGAGAGGCTACAATTCTAGCGACCTCGCCGACTGGGCGGAAATCTTGCTTACTGAAGATGCCATCGATGCCTCAAGCGCCATTTTGAAATTTGCTCCAAAGGATGCGCAACATTCTCAGTCGGGAAATGCTCTGCCATTGTTCGTGCCCCTCTTCTTTCTCCGGAGATTCTCCGTCCCAGCAGAGGCAGCCAGCAACCTGACACAATTCGCCTGGCTCTCATTGCCCCCAGGCTCTAGACTGCCGATTGCAGGCGAGCAAGGGTTACGAGAGCCGCCTGCGCTGCTATTCAAGGACCAAGAGACTGCATTAATCTTTCTGAAGCGGTTGTTGGGACACGTTCTGCGTGTCCTGCCTGAAGCGGTCCCTTCGGTTAGCCGCCTGTTCAATATCTGTTTCGGTGCTGTCCCCACGGACACGCCTCAAAAGCTGGAGCGTCTGACCAGAACGTATAACTCGATGCTGAGATTGCTAGCCCGTCCGACTGGGCCACATCCCTATCTCAATGCCCCGCTCGTTCAACAGGCTCAGTTCGACCTACTCGAGTCCATGGCAATGCATTCTCCACCGCTTATGCTAAGTCGCGAGGGCTATCAAGCTGTTGTGTCTACGCAGCTGAGAAGCAGAAAGACGGACAGGGAGCGGGATTGGGCGGAAATGAAGGCCAAGTCCTGGCCCCCCTGGAAGCAGGATCGAACGGGGTTGGATGCAGACAAGGGCACAGAGTACGGCACATCCAAAGCCTTGGAAGCCATTCAGAGGATGAGAGAAGCAGGCTATGCCTCTTCTGAGTGGGAAAGTGCAGCAAAGATACTCTCTGGCTTTGACCTTGACCAGAGCCCGACGATACAAACTCGAGCGACTCAGCTTCCCCGACGTCGAAAAGTCGCGGGCCATCCTGCGCTGCCCTCCTTTGGCAAGACAGAGTCGATCTGGGCTGCTCGAGTTCGCGCTACGAGGACTCTGCCGGAAGCTTGGGCGGCATTCCTCGTCTGGAGAGAGTCGTCACATGCTCGTTCAAAGGACGGCATTCAAGCCGTCTATCTCAGTATGTTTGAAAAACTTGCATACGATGTGAAGAGGCTTCGCGCTGAGAGTTTCAAGAGAACGCGTGCGTACCGTGACTTAGAGGTGCGGCGGGTGGTGCTTCCAGGAGATACAAGAGAGACGTCGCCACCGCCAGACTCGCCACGCGATAACGTCTACCTGCGCGAGAGCCCTCCTAGCATGGATGAGTTGGCAGAGCGCATGATGCAGCGCGAGGGAGTGAGGCCCTCAGGGCAGTGCCTGGTGTTCCTCGTGGAGAATGCGGAGTCATTTAGAGATGGCTGCAAGTATCTACATTGGGCTTCTGCGGAGCAAAAAGGCATCCATGCGCTCTTATCCCAACGCCCGGCAATAGAGGAGCTGCAGGCTGTGCCTCCACATCTCTTCAAGGCGTTCATCACTCTACTCTGCAAACATGTGGGTGCGCGCGAACCCGATTGGGCCAGCGCTGATGCTGATAATACAGAGTTGTCATGGCAAGAGGTCAGCATGAGTCATGTGTGGTGGCTGATTCTGAATCGATCTCCTCGACATGTGCCCTCGTGGCATCGGGCCATGGATGGCCTGTCCACTGGCTATGAGATGGCACGCGATCCCTTCCAACCTTGGAGGTTACTGCGACTTACCGTACAGGAGATGAGGAAAGTCGGTCTAGGAGTCGACGTGATTACTTTGCGCCACCTGTGCACTGGACTCGAGCGCGTGGCACGCATAGCGAAGACGTATTTATCAGATGCCGACCTTCACTTTGACAGCCAAGCCAGGCCAAAAAGCCTCTCAAAGGCCGGACAAGCAAGAGGTGGCAGTGAAGCACAGGCAATACTGAAGCACGGCGCACAAATTCTTCACGAGTACTTCTGCCAAGCCTTTGGGCCAGCCCGGGAGAGCGGCTTCAGCGAGGATGCGCCGATTTCGAGTCACGGAGAAGGCTCACGTCATGCGCAGCAGCATGCAGGCGCGGCTGGTCATCTGCCTCGATCATTGCCGCACGCAATTGTAGTGCATCGGTACGTGCGAGCGATGGGCGAGCTGGGAGCGTGGGACAAGATGCTCATGCTGATGGGATGGATGCACATACACCGCGAGCGGATCAGCGAAGCGGCATCTGAAGCGAACAATGGGCGGGTGTTACTCAGGAGAGCGATGGTTGCTGTGCGGGTGTTCATGGATGACAGCTGGACCGGACGGAGCGTTGCGGGGGAGAAGATGCCGCCGGCGCTGGAGCCAGGGTGGCGCAGGCCCAGCAGAGAGACTGTGTGGCAGGTGCAGGGACTGATGATGCAGTGGGGAGGGTGGCCAACGAAAGAGGAGTGTGAGTGGTACTGGGGCGAGGAAGACGAAGACTGGCGAGGGATGGCGGAGCAGTGACTGGCGGCTGTGTTACGGCGGATTGCAGGAGAGGCAGAGACCGGCAGAGGCGGGCGCTGAAATGGGTGACAGGGCGCATCCCTGGACTGGGAGACGGAGGCAGCGTCTATATACAGCATACTGGGCAGCAGTGGAGGCCGCGTGCCCAGTCCGGGTGGGCCGGGGCGTGAATTGGGAGAGCGGGACCCCTGCTAGCTGGCCTGGCGACTCTCCGACAGGCCGGGTGAAGATGGAAAAAGCAAATGAGGACGGCGAGCGTGAAGAAGAAGGTTCCAGACAGGAAATTGGAGGCACCCGGGCAGATGGTGAGTGGAGGTTGACAGGCAGGAAGTGCATATAAGGCGTCGACGTCCAGCAGCAGCAGCGACGCCGGCACTGCTCCTTCCCACTCCTTCTTCTCTCGCGCCTTCTCCCTCTCGCCCTCGCCCTCGCCCTCTCTCAGCTGCCAGACCCAACCCCATCATGTCGCGCTCCTTCAGCGCCCGCACCGGCCGCCTTGGCCTCTTCTTGGCCTGCATCGCTCTCTGCCTTGGCCTCGGGGCCCTAGCCGCTCCCTACAACCCCGACTCCAACCTCAACTCTCCTGATACCGCCATGCAGTCTCGTACTGCCCCCGCTGCGCTGCCTCAGAAGTCGTGCGGCAAACGAGCCGTCGCCTACTACGTCAACTGGGTGAGTCAGCCAGCCCTGCGCATGCGCGAGCCTGCAATAATGCTAACAGCTCCAGGCCATTTACGCGCGCAAATACGAGGTCTCGCAGATCCCTGCTGACCAGTTTACTCACATCAACTATGCCTTTGCCAATGTTCACAATGTCACGGGCGAGGTCTACCTGACGGACGAGTGGGCCGACATCCAGCGCAAGGCTCCCACCGACCGCAACGAGCCTGGCAACAACATCTACGGCAACCTCAAGCAGCTGCTGCTGCTCAAGAAAAAGTATCGCAACCTCAAGCTTCTCCTGTCCATTGGCGGCTGGACCTACTCCAAGAACCTGACCCAAGGCCTGTCCACCGAGGCTGGTCGCCAGGCCTTTGCTGCCTCGGCCACCGTTCTCGTGCAGAATTACGGCTTCGACGGCCTTGACCTCGACTACGAATGGGCCAACACCACCGAAAAGGTTGACCACTTCGCCGCCACCCTGGAGATTTTGCGTGAGCAACTCGACCGCTATGCCGAGTCCATTGGCAAGCCCAAGGGTCAGTTCCTCATTAGCTTTGCTGCCCCGGCTGGGCCCAAGAACTTTGAAAAGATCAACTTCCCGGCCTTTGACAAGTATCTCGACTTTTGGAACCTGATGGCTTACGACTACGCGGGTGCCACCTTCAACGAATCCAACCTCGCCCAGCACTCTGCCAACTGGTACCCAGACCACAGCACGCCGACCAAGACGCCATACAGCACCCAGGCGGCGCTCGACTATTACATATCGCATGGCGTGAATGCCGGCAAGATCAACGTCGGCATCCCGCTCTACGGACGCTCCTTTTCCAACACGGACGGCATCGGCAAGCCCTTCTCTGGCAATGTCTCGGCGGGCTCGTGGGAGCCTGGCGTGTACGACTACAAGGCTTTGCCGCTGCCAGGAGCCGTTGTGCAAGAAGACACCAGCCTTCTGGCGTCCTGGTCTTACGACAGTAAGAAGAAGGAGCTCATTAGCTTCGACGACATCAGAATCGGCCAACTCAAGGCGAAGAAGGTCAATGAGCTCGGACTCGGTGGTCTGATGTGGTGGGAGACTTCTGGAGATGGCACGGGCAAGGACAGCCTGATTGCGGCTCAGACTCCCATCATCAAGGAACAAGGTCTCGAGTACCGCCTGAATGTCATCGAGTACCCCAACAGCGCCTATGACAACGTGCGCGCTGGATTTCCGGGCGAGTAGAAGGGAATGAGACGTGCGCGGGAGGTCAGCGTTGAGGGTGGATGATAGATGACGGAGCAACACTTGACCATGACATCTGTACAATCTCGTAGTATTTCAGATAGTAGTAATGTGATCCTCGTCGTCGACGACTGCTTATTTATGCGTACGAGACTTTGTGCATTGAGAATATCTGAATCTTGAGTAGAGGGGGGTTAGGTGTGCAGAGGTACGTGGAAATGCCTGACTAGGTAGGTACCTACTTACGGCAGCTTCCCCTGCTCAGGCAAGTCACCTGACTGACGACTGACGACAGTAAACTCACGTGACCTACTTGCACCTCCGCCGCTCCTGCCCAATGCCTCCTGGCTGTGCAGCTCAGTGGCCCAGGGACGGGAGCTCACCTCGTCCTTCTTCAGTCTTCACTGCACCACCTGATCTCCAACGCCTCTACAGAGCCCAGCCACTCCTCCAGGCATGCACATACGGAAGCCCTGGGCCGGTGAGCCTCTCTGACAGCCCACTCTACTACCTGGTCCCGCGACTAACTCCCTTCCTTCAGGCGGCTTCGTCCTGCTCCTCCTGCTGGCTGCCTATCTCGGCCTCGCTCCCAAGATCAACGCCATTCCCGAATACCAGCAGAGCGACAAGGTCTTGCACTTTGTCACCTTCTTCCTTCTCACGGTCCGTTGATCGCTGCCCACGTCAAGGCCAGCGCAGCTCACTGACCGTTTCCTCGCAGACTGCCTTCTACTGGATACTCGACACCTCCCGGCGACGCGTCATTCACCTGACTGCTCTCGTTTGCACTTTGGGCCTTGCCACCGTCTCCGAAGTCGCGCAAGGCGTCCTCCCTGTAGGTTCATTCTCTCCCCCCCTCTCAACCACGACATGCAACACCACTGAAACTCTCGGTAGAACGGCCGCGACTTCGACCTGTTCGACATTGCCGCAAACGTCGCAGGGTCGCTTGTCGCTCTGGGCGCATGCGCCTGGTATCACAAGCGTCTCAATGACCGTAAACGCGAACACAAACGATACGCTGCAGTCCCTGGCGATGAGGAAACGGGTGGAGCAGACCCTGCGCAAGATGACTTGCCCAATCCTGATGACATGGAGCTTGAAGACCAAGAAATTGGCGTGACCCAAACGAAACCGCATTCCATCGAAGATGAACTCGATGATTGGGATGAGAATGCCGAAGACCCTTGGGACGGCGAAGACGACAGTCAAGATACTAAGCTTGCCAATGCTACTCACGACCAGCATCAAGATGCTTCCAAAAGACGGTCAGACTAGTCTCGCAGGCTTCGTGAATCAAAAAAAGGTCAACTTCTGCTGTTTTGGCTGCGCATCATCCTCTTGGTCGCGTCCCTGACGCTTGTCTTTGTGCTGGAAATGAAGCGCATTCCTTCTGCAAATGCGCATTCCACAGCCGCCAGACTTGGGGCCTGTCTTTGATCTGCGCGCTCCATCGTTCACTGCAAGCAGGACATCACTTTAGGCACCACTTTTCCTCGTCGTTGATCATCCTGCGCTCCTCTGCTCCTCAGCTTCACTAATTCGATCTCTTACTGACAGAATGAGGGGTGCTGCAGTGAGTGTCATTGCCTTCTTGCTGAACGCTATATCAGCGGTCAGACTGGACGTTGCCCCCAGAGGGCTCTCGTGTGCCTGTCCATCAAGCTCGGCGACTATTCAAACTACATCGACTTCGACGATACCAGTCACTGTAAGCATAACAGTATCTAGCTTCCAGACTGTCGGCCCATTTAGTACTTCGACAGACATCGTGTCAATTGACACGACATCCATTACAAACTTCGAAACATCTACTTATACGACAACACTGACAGTCACGTCTACATCAACATCGTCGCTCACGGCAAGTTTTGTCTTCCCATGGCTTCGGCCACGCTAACACGTGGGCAGGCTTCCGCATCAATTGCAACCACCGTCACGGAGACTGCATACACAACGGTAGGCAAGTGTTCGTCGTCATTGATTGAACATCGCTGAGATTCAATTCAGATCACGTCCACAACCACTACAACCACAAGTGCCAGCGATAATGGCCCGTTTTCATCCGTTGTCCCCACGCCAACCACTACTACCGTGCCTGGGACGTCTCTTACGTGGACCAGCACAAGCTTCACTACAACGACGAGTACAGATACAATCGATACATTGTCAGTAGTCTGGGCATGGAAATGGGATATTTGTCGAGACTAACTGAGCGATACAGCACGAAAACCATAGTCACGGCGTCGTCGTTGGGAGACTTGGCCCTTCGCAAAGTGGCCAGAGCATGGCATGCCTTCGTGCGTCGAGACACGACCGAGACCGCTGGGTCAAGTGTGTGTGTCGTTCACGTCTCTTCTGTGCCAATCGCAATCACTGGCGCCACGAACACGACAGTTTCGAGCTTGTCAAATCCATCCACGGTGATCCTGACCAGCAGCTCCAGCACGACCACGCTCTTGGGCGCCCATTCAGTCACTAACGCCAATACTGAACTTCCCACAAGTACAACGACTATTGGAGGTCCTCCTTCTACGACTTATACCACTACAAACTCAGCTGGTATAGTCTCTACAATTAACACTGCGGTGGGCGTCGCCCAGTACACTACCTACACGACCGTCGGTGTGAATGGAGGAGGTCTAGTTGTTGTCTCGACTGTCACTCCTTCAATACCTCTTGGTGGGCTTCCACCTGTGTCTGGCATCCCCAACAGCAGCCAGCTTCCTACAACGACCATTGGCGGGCCCCAGTATAGGACCTTCACTAGCATCGATGCGAATGGCGTAGCTCATACCATCACGACAGCGACTGGCCAGTTTACAACCTTTACTACCACCACTGGTGCCGATGGCGGGCCCCTCGTTGTCATCTCGACCGTCACTTCTTCATTCACTGTCGGTAGTGTTCCTCCTATCCCTAGCTCCTCAATTACTAGCCAGCTTCCTACCACTACCACTTCTACATTCGCTGTCGGTGGTCTCCCTCCCATATATAGCTCCTCGATTGCTAGTCAGACTCCCCCTGCTACCACTTCTCCATTCGCTGTCGGTGGTCTTCCCCCCACATACGGATCCTCGATTGCTAGTCAGCTTCCTACGTCCACTTCTCCAGTCGCTGTCGGCGGCGTCCCACCGATACACAACTCTTCGATTACTAGTCAGCTTACCCCGAATACCACTTCTTCACTCGCTGTCGGTGGTGTCCCTCCCATTTACAGCTCCTCAATTACTAGTCAGCTTCTTACTATTACGACGACTATTGGTGGGCCTCAGTACGTCACTTACACAACCACAGATACACACGGGATAAGCTACACGACGACGGCAGCAGCAGGCCAGTTTACCACCTACACCACCAACGATGCGAGCGGCGAAGTTCTTGTAGTCATCTCAACCGTGGGCAACGCAGCCACTGTGACGACTACCATCGGCGGGCCTCAATTCACGACTTACACTTCCACCGATGGGTCTGGTAACGTTCGCACAGCGACCACGGCTGCAGGTCTGTTTACCACCTACAGTACAACGGGAACGGACGGCGGGCCTCTTGTGGTAGTCTCAAGCGTTGCCCCCCAAATTGCGCTAGGCAGTGGTCCCACAAGCACGACGACTATTGGCGGACCTTTGTATCGAACTTACACTTCCATTGATGCAAGCGGCGTAACTCATGTTAGCATTACGGCCGCAGGTCAATTCAGTACATACACCACTAGTGGGCCCAGCGGCGGGCCTCTTGTAGTCATTTCAAACCTTGGATTGTCGAGTGCGGCACCAAGCAATAGCGTCACTGCTACCACGACCATCGGTGGCTTCACGACATATGCCACTACCGACCCAGTGGGAATTCATTCCATCACTACGACAGCGGGTCAGTATACCACCTACACTACCACGGGCACAGACGGTGGACCCCTTGTGGTATATTCAAACATTGGCCCGCCTGCTACGCAGTTTACTACCATCGGTGGATTTACGACTTATGTGACAAGTGATACGGCTGGTCTACGTACGGTGACCACCACTGCGGGCCAGTACACTACCTATACAACTACAGCGCCCGGTGGCAGTCCCCTTGTAGTGTACTCAAGCCTGAGTCTACCGAACACGGTGTATACTACTATCGGTGGCTTCACGACGTATACGACGAGTGACACAGCTGGCGTACATCTAGTCACAACGACTACGGGCCCATACACTACGTATACCACCACTGATGCAAACGGAGGGCCTCTTGTGATTTACTCGAATCTCGGTTCATCCGCCACATCAAGCAATGCTGCTACGACTACGACAACCATTGGCGGCTTCATAACGTACATCACAACTGATGCAGCTGGCGTGCATCCAGTCACAACAACTACGGGCCAGTACACGACCCTCACTACCACAGGGCCAAGTGGTGGACCTCTTGTGATTCTATCAAACCTGGCCTCGCCAATTCCGCTAAGTGGCGGCGGAACATCCACGACGACGATTGGTGGCTTCACCACCTACACTACTACTGATGTGGCCGGCACACATCCCTTCACAACGACGACAGGCCCATACACTACGTATACTACCTTTGGAGCAAATGGAGGGCCTCTTGTAGTAATATCGAGTGTCAGCTCACAGACTACTAGCAGTAGTGGCGCCGCAGCTACCACTACCATTGGTGGGTTTACCACTTACACTACTACCGACGTAGCTGGTACACATACTGTTACTACGACCACAGGCAAGTATACGACATATAGTACTACTAGAGTAGATGGTGCGCCGCTTGTGGTTATATCGAGCATCAGCGTAGCAGCCGCGACAGCCACAACTACCATTGGTGGCTTCGTAACCTACACCACTACTGACGCATCTGGAGTAGACACTGTCACTACAACTACAGGTATATATACGACGTACAGCACTACCGCAGCAGATGGCGGGCCGCTTGTGGTCATCTCGAGCATCAGCGTAGCAGCTGCAACGGCCACAACTACTATTGGCGGCTTCGTAACCTACACTACTACCGACGCAGCTGGCGTGCATCCTGCAACGACGACGACAGGTCTGTACACTACGTATCTCACTACTGGATCGAATAGTGGACCTCTCGTGGTCATATCAAATGTCAATCCACCAGCTGGGATAGTCACGACAACCATTGGTGGCTTCATTACCTACACAACCACCGATACAGCTGGAGTTCATGCTGTTGTTACGACTACAGGCACGTACACTACATACACCACTACGGGATCGGCTCCTGGCGTGACTCTTGTAGTCTATTCGACTGTCAGCCAGCCACCAAGTAGCACGAATACTGCGACATCTAGCTTCAGCTCTCCCAGTGGCACCGGCACCACATCCATTGCCGCGTCGCCAGGCAGCGTCCCTCCATTAACTGGAGGCCCAACGATATCCAGCAGTAGTCTCGGCCTACCCATTACCACTGCTGGCCTTTCTTTGAGCAGTGGTACAAGCCTCTTGTCGACTGCCAGCAGTACTCCTGCCCTGAACAACGCACCTTCGTCGGGTGCTTCTTCTTCTTCCTCGTCTTCTGCTTCCGAGACGCTGCCGTCAGGCTCTGGTCCGCCGTCAACGACCTCTGCCACCTCATCCGCCAGCAGTTCGACGCCAGCAAGCTCATCGCCCTATGAAGCCGGCTCCGCAAATTCAACCAGCCCGTCAACGCTGGGAACCCTTCCTGCTCCCTCAGTGGGCGGTCTCTCAGGAACGTGTCCCGAGCTCTGTCTATCCACTACGACCTACTTCACGACACAAACCTCGTACACCGTCACGTCGGTGACGACGACAGTGACGACAACCACCTTGTCGATCTCCACGCTGCCGTTCCTGGTACTGTCCCTAGCCTCTACCACTAGCACGACGGTGCCTGTAGTACAATCCACGACCGTCACTTCCACCATCACGTCCACGGCAACACTGACTACTACAGCGACCACCACGACTTTGACTCAAGTCTTTACCACTTCTGCGACATCAACCGATCAGGAGACTGCCACCATTACCAGCGCAATCCCGTACCCGACTGTTTGGGGACAATGTCCTCAAGGAGTTTATCGCACCACGACGTTGCCGAATGGCTTGATAGCGCAGCAGCTACAGTGCAACGTGGACTATCCCTCACAAGATCTGTTCATCAATGGAACCATCTACGGTGCGAAGGATGGCGTCACCGATCTGGCCGAGTGTGCTAGCTACTGCGCCACTGTAGGAGGCTGCAGTATGGCCGTCTACTCTACTCCCATCTCTCGATGTTGGCCCAAGTCCCTCTACTTGACCCCCCCTGAGTTCCCCGATTATCCCAAGTCTGCCACGAACTACCAAGCCTTTCAGATCTTAAATCCCACGGCAACAGTCACTGTAGCCCCTTCAGGAACCGTTACAGTAAATACAGTGGTCACGCTCACCAATGTCATCACACAAAGCACAACCACATTGACCACTTCAGCGGCATCGCCATCCTGTACAGATGGGACCTTTTACAGTCAGGGCTCCTCAGAGTAAGTACATGGCATTCGCTCTATGTATCTCACATTGCTGATCAACGGTGCAGATATCAGATCGGATGCGACAGCTACATCTCTGGGGGCGACGGCATAACGACAGCCGAGGACGCCGAAACGCTGGAGCAGTGCATTCAATCGTGTTCCTCTGCCGCGAATCCCCCCTGCGATGCTGTCATCTTCAACACCGAGGACGTAACCTGCGAGCTCGTCGGTCTCAGAAATACTTCATATGCGGCGAAGCTTCCCGGCGATACGACCAACATGGCTATCGTGACTACCAACTACTGCAACACTGCGCCCCTAGTCAATCAGCTGGATACCTTTCCATCTACAAACATCTCAGACTTTGCTTCAGATTATCTGCTCTACGTGGATTCGCCTTCGAGCACTTTTGCCCAAGCTGACGTTAGCCGCTACGAGCAGAATGGCCATTCGGTTGCGATGCACTGCGCTGGCACCAATGTGCCTTCGAGTGTCTTCTTGACCTACAATTTCCAGACCTGTCCTCAGGGGCAATACATTGGGGGCTTTGACTGGAAGATTGTCAATACAACCACAGCTCAGGGCGCAACATTTGTCCTCTCCTTTAACAACGACCAGGTCCTGACCGTCAACGACATTGTCAGCAATTCGCATGGCACCTCCCCAACGACCGGATCGACAGATTGGCAGTCCACTGGCTCGTCCCATTGGACGGCGCCGGGTACTCTGACGACTTGGACGCTCGAGCTGTACTGTCCAGCTGGCGTAGAAATGGTGACGTACGTTGACGACCTGAGTGTTCTGCTCGCTCAGCCGCCACCCGTCTCGGTGCAGGCTTCCTCACCGAGTGAAATACCCGCATATCCACCAGCGTACGGCTTTCAACCACCAACCTACGCTTTCCCACCATCTTACATGCAGAGGGCCGGGAAGTTTTGACGAGGATAGAGATAGCGTGCAGGTCACGGTACAAAGTAAACGTTGAAGGTGGAAAGACGTCGATGGCGATTGACTCTGCGCGTTTGCATCTACTCTTTGTGGTAGTCGCTCCCTCTTCCCTTCTCCTCATCTCTTTATTTTTCTACGTAGTTAGCGAGGAGAGAAAGGCGGGCGCCGATTAATGATGCTTTTACCCATTAACGCTGCACGACCACTTGGCGTGCCTCTTTGACTTGTTGTGCCGTCAGTGCTGTCGATTCCGAATGTGACGCGAGCCGCCTCCCAGATCACTCGTGGTTTGCAACATCGGCGCACTTTCCTCGAAATGGCGCGCGCGTCCCCGCAAGCGAAGCACATGCATGCCCGTTGGAGCATGATGGGGGGGTCAGTGCACCTGGTTCTGTTCTGCTAGCCTCCAAAAGATGCGTCGCTATCGCCTCAAGCTACCCGTTCTGCCAAGATCAGTATGCGAGCTTCTCGCGCTGTCAATGCTTGCCCGTATAGAGCTGCTGCTGCTTCCTCTCCGTTGTCTCCGCGCTTCTTCCGGGTCGTGGGGTGAAAGTCCACTAGCCGTTGCGATCAAATTGAGGACATTTGTCAGAGAGATGACTCCAGAAAGGCGTCCCGACATGTGCTGGCCAGGCAAGCTAGCTGCAGGCACCGATTGACCGGCTGGAACCGTCGAAGAGTCTAGGGCATTTGCAGGCGCGGTGGTCCGGACAGTCGGCGTTGGCGGTGCCGAGGACGCAGGCGACGGCGCATCTACGATCCACATGCGATGAGAACGGGTTGCAACCAGCTTCGCGACTGTGTGAGCAAAGGTCGAGAATGGATTGACGTAGAAGACTGGAAATGAGTCTTTTCCATCTTCGCGACCACGCTCAGAGAGGATGACGGAGATGAAGTGGATGCAGGAGGACTTGAAGAGGGGGATCGCCGATGACTTGATCAGGAGCTGAAGAGTATCAGTTGCTGTGTCCGCAGAAGACGATGGAGACTACTCACCCTTGTGTCGACGTGTGAAATGTTGCCGACGACGTTGTTGTGATTGTCCAGCACAGGCAGCGACGTCACGCTCTCCCGGTGCATAAGCTGCAGAGCCTCGAATAGCGGACGATCGCCACTGCGAGGCTGTCAGTCAAAGGCGGCTAGTAGGCAAAGGGCTTGACCTACTTGATAGAAACAACTGTGCGAGTGCCAACACCAGCTTCCTTGAGGGTGGCAGGAAACAGCTGGTCGACGGATGCAAAGCTTCGCGCGTTCTCCCAGAAGAAGGACACCAAGCGGAGCTGGGTCAGAACACCGACGGCGTCTTTGGAAGCGTCCTTGGTGATGATAATGCGGTGGATGCCGCTGCCAAAGATCTCCACGGCTTGGGCAAGGCTGGCACTTTCTGGTAGAGTAATGAGGCTCTCCTTGGGACCGATGTTTTGAATTTCATGCAAAAAGACCTTGTCGCCCTTTCTGGCCTTCTCAGCGACTCGATTCAGACGAGCAGCGGTAGGGGGATCATTCTCGTTCGGTTGCACCAGGCCGACTACTAGCAGAAGGTAAGAGTTGAGGTCGCTATAGTCGAATGTGGTGTAGGTTTGGCGAGAGGACTGATTCTCGCGAACCAGGACGACATTGGGGGAGCCTGAATCGACGAGGACCTATCCATAAGGCAGCTGTCAGCTTCCACGCTGGATGCAAGTGACAGAGGGCGGGGAGGAACGTACGTTTGTAGCGTGCTCGACGGTGGCGCCCAGCTCGGCCCAGTGCAGCTGCGTAGGGTCAATGACCTCGTCGACGCGTACTGTCTTCCAGTCGCGGTTGGCAAAGGGGCCGTCGCCTTTTTGCCTGTGGGCGACGGGCGGGTTGTTCATGAGATCTTGGACGACGGCGCTGGTCATGGATGGATGACGTTGGCGGGGCGATTGCGGGGGGCCTCGCAGGTCCTGCGAGAAGGACTGGCGGTGATGTGAAGTCATGGACGAGGTTCTCGAGTGGCCGAGGCGAGGCGAGGGAGAGAGGGCAGCGAGGCCGGGGGGAGGCTGGCGCGAGGTCGAGGCAGAGGCAGAGGCGGAGGCGGAGGCGGTGGAAGTGGAAGTGGAAGCGGAGGTGGACGGGTCGTGGCTGCCTCGCATGATGGAGGAAGTTGCTGGTGTTTGTTGATTCAGGGCTGCTCCTGCCTCTTCTCAGCAGACCCAAGACGACGACGACGACGACGACGACGACGACGGCGGCGGCGGCGACAACTTCAGGCTGCAGGACGCGCGCCCGATACGCAACTTCTCCCATCTCATGAGCTGGATACGCGCCCGTTGCCCCTCCTTTCCTCCTACCTTACTACTGCAAGGTCGCAATGCACTAGCGTCCTTGCATTCCTTCTAGAATCCCGTGTTGCACGACAGGATGCACCTTGATTCTCTACTTGGTCTCCCTCTCCCGCCGAGCCTGCCACGGCTGGCCTGGCCTTTTCTCCGCCTCGTCTAGTTTCGCCAGCACCTTCTTCAGCAGCGACTCAATGCTCTCCTCGTCCTTGCGATCCAGGCTCTCCTTGACCAGCTTGCCCAGCTCGAAGCAGACCTCGATTGAGATGAGAATGATAATCAGCCATTCCAGCAACAGCCCGTGCTTCTCGCTCAGCCGCTCCTGCAGCACCGATGCAATCTCTTGCGCATAGTTCATCTTCTCGTTCAATGCCTTGATCCTCACGCCCACATCCAGCGCCCGGCTGACCTGCACAAAGTAGCCCTCCAGCCCGAGCTCGTACCGGCTGTCCCAGAATAGATCAGGCAGGTTGTCTGTGAGCTCCGACGACAGGTTCAGCTGTGCACGCATCCGTAGCAGTTCCCCCGTCTTGCGGAGGATAAACGACCGTGTGTACGGTAACGACCTGCGCGTTGACAGCACCGTGGGAATGTCCCGCGTCGACTCAAAATACCGTTCCAGCTCGCTCTCTAGCACGGCAACCTTGGTGGAGCGCGCAAGACCAGACGAAAACGCTATCTTGCTGAGGACGAGTCTAGCTAGGTGCGCCTTTTGCAGCAGCTCCTCTTTCCCTGCCTGGTCTGGCCCTGCGTCCGCCTCTAGCTTGGACAGATCCGCAACGTCAGCCTCCGTGGGCGCACGCGTGCCCAAAAAGATGGTGTCTCCTTGTACGTGGCTCACATCACTCTCCAGCTCTTCGCAGTACTCGAGATCCTCCGTGTCGATCTTGTCAGAGTGAGGGCAGTGGGCAGCTTGTACAAGGCTCTTGGCAACAAGGCGTTTGATGTAGTCTTCTTCGACATTCCAGGCAACGACGGTGCCATTTGGAAAGATGAAAACATCTCCAGTCTCTTGTGGAATGGCGTCTGAAGGCGGAGACGGCGTGCCAAAGGGAGGATAGCGGAAGTGGACGACGTGGGGGGACAGCTGGGTGGTGTATGGGTCCAGCTGGTAACCGACGTCAGACAGAAGCTGTGAGACGCGAGCAATGTCATACTCTTCAGCGGCACAATATGCTGTTACAGTCTGAGGGGGGACGGTTAGCCGTGGACGAGCCGACGAGGGGTGCGCGGGCAAAACGTACACGTCTAGAGGACGGGTGAGGAAGCGGCTGATGCTGGGATTCCCTGATGGCGCGTTGCAGCGTTGGCTTTGCGGCGAGCGAGCGAGCAGGCTTCCGCTTTCCGTTCTTGA
This sequence comes from Taxillus chinensis, assembly GCA_023512835.1. Classification (NCBI taxonomy): domain Eukaryota; kingdom Viridiplantae; phylum Streptophyta; class Magnoliopsida; order Santalales; family Loranthaceae; genus Taxillus; species Taxillus chinensis. Next base: position 41,294 of record JAKCVP010000031.1, read on the forward strand.
GCGAAGGATTGGCAGTGCTAGCCAAGCGAATGCATCTCGCGGTGGTGAAAGGCAGGTGGACCAGACAGCAGTGTGCACGGGCTGCTGTCCTGGACCAGAGTGCGCTATTCTGCGCGGGTGGCAGCAGGGCCAGCCCGTGTGGTCTGAAGAGTGTCATCCAGAGGGCACACACAGCAATGGAATCGAAGCAGCGGAGAGAGGCATCGCGGAGCAAGAGACCGCGTTGGGGTGGGAGGGCAGAGGCGGAGGAGGGAAGCGGGAAACTGGTGGGAGCTTGCTGGAGCGGCGACGTGAGCGAGCCTGCGCCCGTGTAGCTCGCGTGCACCTCTGCATCTGCATCTGCACAGCTCCTCTCCCTGTGTCTCGCTGTCCACTCGTACATACAAACAGTAACAGTTCCAGCCTCCTACGGCCAGCACCTGTGCCAGCCCTCGCATCCCGCGCCAGTGTTGACGCAGAGCCGCGCGTGTGTCTGCCCAGGTGCAGTCCGTCACCTCCCCTCGGACACGCCCACTGCCACCTCCGACCTCAGCCCTCCAGCTCCAGCTCCACTCCATCATATCCCACTCCTCGCACCACAATCATGCCTCGAGTATGGCAATAGCTGATTCCGTCCACCATGTCTCCGACGCCTCTGCCCCCCGCCCACGCCCGGCAGAGCAGCCGCCCTCCAGCCCGCTTCCTGCGCCCGCATCAACCGGTCCTCGTCCCCACGCTCCGCACTCCTCGCATGACGATGCTAGCGACCATGCCGACAGCGACGACAGCGACGATGATGACGAAGACTCCGAGCCTCTGCTCAAGTACGCCCGTCTGACCACAAACCTCCCCTCCGTCTACCGCAATGCCGCCTCCACCAGCGCCGTCCTCAACACCGCCGACAAGATGGTATGTCCCTGACCCTACCGCTTCCACCACCACCCCCCCGCCATTGACACCTGCTCATCGCCCTGCCAGATCCTTGGAACTCACGAGGGAAATATTGTACGTCTCCTTGCACCTTTGTTTGCCCTCCCTCTCTCCGCTCATTCTCCCTAGCACGTCGTCTCCGTACCCGATCTACATCCAATACGCAGCTATCGACCACACCAGGCCTCCATCACCTCCCTATCTGCATCGCCATTCTCCCAAAAGTATCCTACAAACCCTCCTCAGTCAAAGGCTTCCCACAAGCCGCAATCCCCTCCAGCTTCACCCTCCCGCACTCACAGCTCCGCCCAAACCCCGCGCACCACCTCCTCCTCGCACGACACCCTGTACATTGCAACCTCCTCTATTGACGGACATGTCTGCGTTTCCTCGCTGCATGACCCAAAGGATGTCATGTTACGGAATTTTGCCCGCCCAGTCCAGGCCGTTGCACTCTCGCCTGACTATGCCACGGATCGCATGTACATTAGTGGCGGGCTTGCTGGCAAGCTCATCCTGACCACCGGAGGAAAGCCTGGCGTGCGTGCCGATGCAAATACCAACAGCGCCGCCGCCGCCGCCTCAGGCTGGCTGGGCTCTATGGTTGGCAACAATAACGGGACCGATCGCGAGCTGCATGCTGGCGAGGGCGCTATCCATGCCATTTCATGGTCGTTATCCGGAAAGTACGTTGCTTGGGTGAACGAGACCGGCATCATGATCATGCGCTCTGCTCTACGCCTTGATAGAGCAGAGTCCGACATGGCCTGGGAGCGCTTTGCCTTTATCGAACCGCCCAAGCGACAGGCATGGCAAGGAATGACTGGCGTCTGGAAGCCGCGAATGCAATGGGTCGATGTCCGCTATCTTGGTAGAGAAGATCAGGCTGAAATGCCTTCTGACATTCAGACACCGACACCTCGTTCTCCATCCAAACGTCCAGGCACCGCTGAGTCCTCGTCGACTGCTCGTGTACCGCGCCACGGTGATGTGTCCCGCAGTATTGTGGAACAATTGCTAGTTGGATGGGGCGACGCCGTGTGGGTGATTGACGTTCGTCCCGGTGTGAGTGGTGCGAGTGGTCCCGGTGCTCGGAACAAGTCGCTTGGTCAGGTCACTACTTCTCATTGGCTTACCATTTCCGATGGCATCGTCTCCAGCCTTACCCTTCTGACCCGCCGCCATCTTCTTGCTGTAGTCTACCGCACGCGCGAAGATGACAATACACCGTCGCAGAAGACGGAAGACGAGAGGGCGAATGGCGAGAAGGTTCGAAAAGGCATCAGGAGACGACACAATGCATTGCCTCCCGATCTGCGCATTATAGACCTTGGCGTCAGCCCGGAGCAGGAAGTTGACATTGAGTCGTTGTCGTCCCTGTCAAGATACGAGACGCTTTCCGCCGCAGACTACTTTTTGTCTACCATCTACATCCCCGCTGTCCAACTGCCAATCGCAGCACAAAAGAGTGCACTTAGCGCCCTCGGAGGCGGCTTGTGGGATGTATCGATAGATGCTGGCCTACGCGCAGTGCATGCTGGTCGACAAGCAAGCCGGCTCCTTGGCTCTGGAGCCAGTATCTTGAGTCGGACGTCCAATGGCGATGATAAGTCGAGCATCGCTAGCAACCCTGATGCAACCATTTCTATAACGCCCAGAGTCAGGACAGCGAGTCCTGCACTGGCAAATCCAGGACTCAAAGTCTTTTTCCACAGCCCATATGACTGCATCTTGGCAGTCAAGCGCGAGAAGACGGATCGGTTGCAGTGGTTGCTCGAGAGGAAGGACTACTCGACTGCTTGGCATCTACTGCAGGCTCACCCTGAGATAGCAGAAACGGCCGAATACGAGGAAGAGTCGCGCCCGACCACACCATCACAAACAAGCCTGGCCGACTTTTTGGAAGACTCCAGCTCCTCAAACGGTACGATTGCCGGCGCGCGGATGAATGTCGCTGCTGCTGATCGCGAAAGGCAGCGCATCGGCGACCTGTGGGTTGGTCAACTCGTTGCCGATGGCCAGTGGGAAGCGGCTGCCAAGACTGCCGGCATGGTGTTGGGCAATTCCAAGAGATGGGAGCATTGGATCTGGGTTTTTGCAGAGGCGCAAAAGTTTGACGAGATCACCCCTGAGATCCCGAGCAAGACTGTCAAATTACCTTCGAGCGTGTTTGAGGTTGTCTTGGCCCACTACTTGCAGCACGATCTGGCACGTTTTGAGCAACTCATTGAGACTTGGGACTCTACAACCTACGACACGGCGAGCGTAGTCAAGGCAGTGGAGGCGAAGCTGGGCTCGTCTTCCATTGAACAGTACACTCCACCGTGGTACCTGCTGTCGAACACGCTTGCCCAGCTGTACATTGAAGACGAGCAGCCCCGAGAGGCGCTGTTTTGCTATCTGCGCGCAAAGAACGTGGCGGGTACACTGGATTTGATCCGGCGGTACCAGTTACTAAGCCACATTAGCGATCAAATCTGGCGCTTCGTCACCGTGGGCATCCCGGACGATCAGCACAGTGACTTTGCCCTGAGCATTGAAGAAAAGAGCGAGCTATCCGCGGAGCCGATCAAACTGCTAGCGAACGGAGCGCTGCAAAACCTGATATCTGTCGAGTCGGTTGTTGAGCAACTGCAGGCTCGCGCACCAGCGGCATCGCCCTACTTATTCTTCTACTTCCGCGCACTCTGGAAGGGGGACATTGCGACGGCGCCAGATGCAGAGGCGACAATAGCTACGAAGACACTGGCCTCGCGACGGTCCAAGTTTGAAAGGCGTAACATGGCTGACCCGGCGGCTGCATCTACACGGGGCATGCTACTACCCCACGCACGATTGGCGGTGTCGCTGTTTGCCGAGTACTCGCGGCCTCTGCTGACTGATTTGCTCCGGTCATCTGACGATAGCGGATTGCCGCTGACGGAGGTGCCGGGCTTCTATGAGCATGCGTCTGGCGAGTGCGAGAAGCGCGGCTACACACAAGAGCTGGTGCACCTGCTGTCTGCGACGGGCCAGACACGGCGCGCGCTGCACCTCATCATTGACAAGATTGGTGATGTCAAGCAGGCAGTCGAGTACGCAAGAGACGTTGACGACGAGGGCCTGTGGGAGGATCTCTTGAGCTACTCGATGGACAAGCCCGTGTTTGTCCAAGGGCTGCTGATGCAGGGGGGAAGTGTCAGCGAGACATTCAATTCCGAGGAGCTTGTCCGGCGAATACCCAACGGCCTCGAGGTTCCCGGACTGAGGGAAGGGCTCACGGCTGTGATAAGGGATGCGGAGATTCAGGACAGCATTGCGGAGGGTGCTGCCAGGGTGTCGAGAGCGGAAGTAGCGGCTAGGCTTGATGAGCTCATGGCACGACGGTGCCGGGGTGTGGTGTTGGAGATGGAGGCGGCAGAGAGCGAGAGAGCAGCGAGTGAAGATGAGGGGCACGACGACGCGCAGACGGTCAGAAGGGCAAAGTCTGCCGAGACGATCAGAGCGGGCAGCAAGGTATGGAGAAGGGCATGTGGGATCTGCGGCGAGGCACTGCAGGGGGCAGACGGAAGATGGGACGAGGGAGCGGAGGAAGTGGCGGCGAGAGAGTCGCTGCTTGCATATCAGTGCGGCCACATGTTCCACGTGAACTGCGCGTTGGATGAGGTGGCCAGGCCGGACAGCGTGTCGGCGATTGAGAAGCTGCAAGACTTTCTGTCGGAACAGGAGCATTCCGAGCCGCTGGGCGGACGGGGGCGGACGAGGACGAGTGAGAAGACGGTGCGGGCACAGCGCATTGCAGAAGTGCTTGGAGACGGCGGTTGTACATTATGCCATGGAGACGACGATATACCCCAGGACAGCGGCCTGTGAGCTGCGCGCTGGAAATGTACCAATACCAATACGGGCCCTGGGCAGGAGCATCACCGTGTGCGCAGCGTTCGTGGCGGCGTGAGTGTAGGGTTGCAACGGCCTGTGAGGAGCCATGGCCGGCCCGGGGCACCCAAGGCAGCACGCGGTGTACGAATGGAGATGCACACTAGTGGCTTAGTAAATTGAAGTCTATTATTTATCTACCTATTCTCTACTTTCCCTCTTAATAACTCGCTATATATAGCTCTAACACGCTCGTAAGAGCTATTTAGACGATCTAGATAGGTTATAAAATATTAACGCCCTTTTAATATATCTAAAAAGATAGCTATTTAATAAGTAGTAGCGGATCTTAAAGCTATTCTATTCGATTAACGATTACGTACGAAGACTAATATATTTCGATAATATAGTATATTAAGGCGCGTAGGCTATAATATAATCTTATCTAATACTCTTTAAACGTACCTAAAGGATCTATTTCGTCCGCTACCGATAGGGCGCCCCTATAGGCTTACCTAGAGCGATATCCGTAGGGTAGAGGATCTTATTACTAATTACGGTTATAATAGACGCGTTCTACGCTAGGAATCGCTTATATATAAAACCTACCTATTTATTAGTACTAAGATACTATAGAGTAAGATATAGAATCTTAATTACTTATATTATATTATCTATTTATACTACTGTAGTGGTGTGGTAAGGGTAGGACCCCCCTTTTCTTTTCTTGGCTGCCTATAGGCCTCCTATACCTATACCCGGCTAATAGTGTTTATTTATCGGCTTACTTCTCTATTCCTAGTTTCCCCTTTTTCCTTCCCTTTCCCCCTTTTTAGGCCTATTAGGACCCCTAATTAGGGCCCTTATTATTTTACTATTTCGTTATTATTATATTTACTTATTTTATTCGATCCTAAGTAGTAATTACTCGGGAATTACTACTATCTATATAGTAGGGGTAGACGTTCTATTCCCCTATAGTCGAATAAGTAGTATTTTACCTAGACTTACGCACCCTATCTATTATACCTTAGGGCGAGATTCTGGTATCCTTATTTACTATATAATCCTTAGTGTTCTTTTTAGGTGGTTGTTTGGTTAGGGTTCTGATCATGCCCTACCCCACCGCTTCAAAACTAGATCTTACTATTCTATACTTAAAAATAAGTTAAATACGCGTACTAAATACTAGCTAAATATTTTAAAAAGGAAGACTCGTACTAAATATACTTTAATAATAAGGTCTACTTTACTTTTAGATCTAAAGGTATTTAATATATAATATATAAGCCTAGTAAGTATTACTATAATAATTACTACTAGTTTCGATAATAACTATAGGATAAGGATAAAGATAGGCTCTATACCTAGGCTACTATTAGTTATAACTTTAAATTACGCCTTATATTCTATAAGATCGATAGTAATAAGAATAGTAAAATAACCGCTAATAAGTATATAGAAATACTCGACGAATTCGTAAAGCTATAGCTTAAGCGCGGCGACGACTTTATACTTAAAGAGGATTACGATTCCTCGTATAGTATTAGACGAACTAGGAATAGCCCTATTTAGAATTAAAAGAGGGAAAATAGTCTTTAGTACTACTTTAATTATTAGGGCTTACTAGACCTATCCCCTACAGAGAATAGATAGTAGCTACTAAAGTAGGCTCTATATTAAATACCCTATTAGGATATAGAAGAACTATTCTAGATTATTACTAATACTTAGAATAATAGCTTAAGGTAAAGCTCTATTAATAAATAGGTAGAATCGATATCTAAGCGATTATAGAAGGTAATTAACTAGAGAGGTAGAATAATACCCTATTAGGCTATTATTAGTATTAGAACGTAGCTAGAAGCAAGCTTAATTAATTATATCTCTTTTATAAGTAGTTACTATACCTTAAAGTAGTAGATTAAATAAGAATATACTATAATGATAGGCTTTAATTTGCTAAGCCACTAGTATGCATCTCTATTCGTACACCGCGTGGGCAGGTAGGTATGGGAGAGGAGGTTCCAGGCTGGTCCTCGCGTGAGCAGACATACCCGATCCGGCGGCGTTGGCATGGCAACGCACCTCGCGCGTAAACAGAGCAACTTCGACCGCCATCGCCTCCACTCCAGCTTCCCATCAACCACCTCCAGCATCGCCCATTGCCTTGGGCGCACCCTCGCAATGTCGGCCGACTACCACGATCCAACCCCATGTCCGCCCCCACGTCGCCTCGCGGCCTCCCACGACAAGGTCGGCGCCTGGCTGTCTGCCAATGAGCCAACCTCCACCCTGTCTGCCCTTCCCAACTTCAGGAAGAGCTTCACAGACGTCAAGCCTAAGCGGCCGCTGCAGAAGATGAAGAGCCTGGCTGGCCTTGCGTCCCCCGACCTGCACAACAACGACGACACCTTCCGCATCCACCTGGAGCAGAGACCCGGCCATGGCGTGGAGCCTGTAGCCCACGAAAACCCCCCCAGTGCGCAGCCGAGGCCCGCAGCAGACAGGGCACAGCCAAGCCTGCGAAGGTCGAGTGCCCTGTTTGCGCAGCCGGCGCAGAGGAAGCCTCAGACCTCCTCCCTGCACCCGCCCATGAAGCGTCGAATGTCCACTGTACTCGAAGACACGCACGCGCACAGCCATGCCACAAAGCTAGAGCCCACCCTGCCGCTTCTGCGGGACCAGGGGCAATCTATCAGTCGGGAACCTCGAAGACGCACCATGTTTGTCCCAAGCGAGGACACCACCATGCCCACCATTCATCCCGGTCATGCTGGCACCAGCTTTGCCGTCAACCCTCCAAAGCCTCCAACATCGCGACAATCGGATCTGTTCCTGCAAATTGCAGAGGATGAGCAGTGCCATCAGCCTCACCATCGGCCATCACTACGTCGCCCTCCACGTTCGTCGCTTGCCAGCGCGCCTAGGAGGGCACCGCTCGGCAATATATCTGCCAAGGCCAATCTGACGCCCGTTGCTGAAGACGTTGCAGGCTCAGGCCCGGGCAAAGAGAATCTTCGTCCTGAACTGAGGGAGGTTAAGCGCCTCGGTGGGAAGCGAGCCAGCATCCTGCTACCTCAGAAGCCTCTTGAGCCAGCTGTCGATGACAGCCTCCCAAGCCCAGTCCGAGACTGGGAGCCTCGGCCTAGCGGTGCGTCACAGGATGTGCAACAGTCCCCTGGTGCCGTGCTGCGTCGTGCAAAGTCCTCCTATGTAGGTCCGCTTGTCGAGTCACAGTCGCTTGGCCCCTTGCAGACCGTCACCACCCAGAAACACCTAGCTCATGTGCGGTCAAACTCCGGCTTTTCCAAAGCAACTTCTACGCGAAGAGCCTCCCTTTCAGCTCCTTCGCAGGGGCAATGCAGGCGGCAGTCGTTTTTGCCGAAGCTGCCAGAGACACTGGCTGCGCCCTCGCTATCCCTGGCCAAGAGCTCCAGCAAAGCACACCCTAGTTTTCCCGTACTATCAGAAGATGTCAAATGTCCGGAATTGTACGAGGAGAACTGGATTACTCACCAGGAGACGGCCATGGTTCAGCTGATGAACGGTCTGTATGAATCCGTTGGCCACACCTCGAGGACCTCATTCTCGGTGGCCGACAAGACCCTGCGACGCGCACTACTTCACCTGCACCAAGATGACAATAACGCCCTGCTACACAAGCGATTGCAGGCATCGTTGCAATTTGGAGCCTTGGCTATTCCGCAAGACACACTCGCAAACGTCTCGCGCCTGAAAGACGACTGTGGACAGCGTCAGCGCTTCCTTGATCTCTGGCTCAAAACTTACAATCTTTCCGCACTCCAGGCTTGCGCAGAGGTCGTTATTGGGCGCGAGATTTCAACGCGCCAGCGTCCATCGGACAGCTGCGGCTCTGGCTCAGACATTTCCACGCAGCGACGCCGCGCAAGTGGCAAGATAATCGCTACCTTTCTCCGTACATTCCTCATCGCCAACGAAGATGTCGCACCGCGTCGCTCGACCATGCTAGCTTCAAAACTGCAGCAGAATCACTCTGCCGCCAAAGAGTCGGGTCCCGCGGCCATGTGGCGTCGAACAGTTCTCCGCAGCCTAATGCTGATTTCGCTTCTTGATCGCGCAAAGACAGCCGGTCTCTTTGGCTCAACGTGTCTATTCCAGACCTCATCCTTGGCCAAATCGTCGAATGCTGTTGTGCAGGCCCTGTCAAAGATGCTGCTACCTTCACTTGGTGACATTGGACGTGTACTGGGCCACTTGAATTATTGTGTAGAACATGTGCAGTACCCGCTCCAGGAATTTGTGTATCGTATCGAGAATGTTGCAGTTGACCTGCGAGACGGGATTCGACTAAGGCGACTTGTCGAGTCACTACTGTACCCACCAGCGACCCTTTCCTTGCAAAGGCAGAATGGCCAAGACGTCACAATCAGTATGCCAACTGGCGATGTCTTGACGTGTACGCTCGATTCGTCGCCTCGTCAGCAACACCCGCACTCGGACTCGTGGGTGCTTTCACAGCACCTAAAGTTCCCTGCCATTAGTCGCGTCCAGAAGATTTTCAATGTTCAAATTGCTCTGTCTGCGCTGGTCAGCGTCAAGGAGCTCAGGCACTTGCTCGTCAATGTCAGCGCAGAGGATATCGTCGATGGACACCGCGAAAAGACTGTCGGACTACTCTGGGGCCTGGTATCTAGGTGGGGATTAGAAGCTCTGGTCGATTTCCCAAAATTGAAAAGGGAGATTGTCAGACTGGACCGCAGCTGGAGCAAGTTGTGCTCAGCGACAAGGGCAAAGAAGGGGTTCCCTGAGCATGACATGCTTGCCTTCAATGCAAGCCCTTTGCCCTCAGCCGGAGTGAGCGGCGAAGACCACACGACAACACTCCGGCAATGGGCGCAACTTGTCTGTCGCGCCCATGATGTTCGCGCTGAGAATCTCTCAACTTCTTGGGCAGACGGTCACGCGTTTGAGGCCATCTTGGCTGAATATGGACCCTTGGCCATGCCCTTGGCTGCTACGTCAAGCGACGGTAACCTGGATGCTACGTCCATGCGCATCCCTCAGGGAAAGCGACACTCGGTCCCCTCGATTCCCTCGCTTCTCAAGCAGTTGGGCTGCAGCAATGCCTTCATCGCCCTCTTCCCCATTCCGGCCGACGCTGCGACAAATTATTCCACCGTCATCCCAACAGAAAAGGTTATTGTGCCACTCCTTGCCTTTTTGGCATCGCGACTGCTGCCAATTGCCACGCCCGTGCTTGCTGCTGTGACCATTCAAAAGGCGTGGAGACGCAAAAACCTGGCACGAGCAGCTGGAGAGATTACCTCGAATCTGGAGTTTGAGCTGCATCGTCGTAGTGTATGCGCTAGGCTTGCGCGAGACTGCGCGGAAATCGTCATGGCGCAGGAGAAGATTCTCTGGGCTGTCGGCGTCATGCAGAGAGTGTGGAGGGCGAGAGAGCGGCGATTGCTAGGACGTTGATCGGTCGAGGCCTCTTGCATGACGAGAGCACCTTGTAGAGGGAGAGCGATGCAGAGAGAGTACCTGCAGCGGCAAGGAGTATTTCGTACATGGTTCGTGTAAAGCTGGCACGGCCAGCAGACTACAAGGCACAGTCTTGAGAGACTGTATGATTATTATGAGCAATAAAGTGCGACTACAGTCTACACACTGCGTGTTCATCCTTGACCGTCGGCATTGCCGCACATTGTTCGTCATTGCTGCTACTGTCGTCTTGCCCGTGCAGATCCAACTCGACGACAAGAGGGAAATCGTCAGCAATTGCCCTCCACCCCTCCCAGCCTCGACCAGAAAACTCCTCCACCGTGCCGTCAAACACCATTCCGCACCTCCGGTGGAACAGCTCCATGCTCACCCAGCCTCTCCATCCAGCGCCAAACACTTCCCGCAGCACCCGCTCAACGGGCAAATATGCACCGCGCGACTGCTCCCCGTAAAACAGCCGGCAATTGCGACTCCACATCATGCGCTCTGGCCACCCCTCCATCCAGTACAGGTGCTCGGGATTCATTGCCTGAGCCAGCCTCTCCGCATCAACCACCTGAATGTAAAAGATTTTGCTGCGGGCGCTGGCGCAGCCAAAAGTGGCGCGCAGCGTGCGCAGCGACGCGGCCGTCTTGACGATACCGTCCGAGGCTATGCCGTCGCTCTGTGTTGGGTCAGCGTAGACGCGGCCGAGGATGTTGAAGGTGTCGAGGCAGATGCCGAAATTGGGTCGATTGACGGCCGACACAATGGCCCACGACTCTTCCCAGGTGGAAATGTGTGTGCCCCAGGCCAGGGCTTCAAAGGTGACTCGGATGTCGGCGCGGGCTGCGAGATCGGCAAGGTCGCGAAAGTCGTTGACAATCGTGTCAATAGAGCCCGTCGTCTGGCTTGATGGCAGAAAGGAGGACGATGCGGCGAGTAGGTCGGTGCCGAGAGTTTGCGCGAGGGAAATGTAGAGGCGTGCCGTGTCAAAGGCTGCGCTCCGAGCGGCTGCACTTGTGAGGCCTTCGAAATGGCGAAGCGGTTGGAGACAGACGATTGTCAGATTCAGGTCGGCGCAGAGAGCGCGCACTGCACGCGCTGCAGAGTGCAAGGCATCTGGCGTAGGACCGTTTGCCGGGTGTGTGTTTGCTGGCGAGTGGTCTGTCAACGCGTACGAGGCTAGGTCGTCGTAGAAGAGTTCTATGCCTGCAAAGCCCTTGAGAGAGGCTTGATGCAGTTTGTGCGGGAGAGGATGCGGTGGTGTGTAGCCCAGGGATTGCGTTGAAATTGCTGGGCGGCAGTTGCTAGGCTGTGTAGATGGCATAATTTCCAATTGTTTATGGAATCAGAGCCAACGCTTACGACAATCTTGTCGCAATTCTACGCGTTCGTAGATGGTCAATCGGTGTGCTTTGAATTCAGTGTCGGCAATTCAGCGAGCAATCCACTGGCAGCTCGAACGTCGAGGGTGGTATGTGTGCACTCTCCCTGACATGTGATATCGCGGTAGCAAAAGAACTCTGCATCTGTCTCTCTCGCGAGACGGTCCTTAGACACATCGCACGCAAGGTGGGCGACTCAATTACATCGTACTGATCCATCAAGAGCCGTCCGCAGCAGCCGGTGGGATCGGCTACGGATATTTGAGAGCTATCCGCCCGGATATCAGCGGATATTCGTCCGACGGCCTGCGTAGCTCCATAGTGTTCAAGCATTCGGCTTACGCAGTGTGGACAAGAGGACAGGCCTAGGCTGGCCTAGGCATGCGCCCACACGGATGAGGGCCGGTACCTGAGGTCGGGTCGCTTGCTTGTAGAAACGCCATTAGAGCCAAGTCTTGGAGTCCACCGCTTGCAATTGCCGTGATTTCGCGTCGCTCTGCCTTGCTCTTCAACCGGAAAGCGTATATTCACATTATCGAGTGGTCTTTGACTCAGCCTTTGGGCGGCAGCATGATGACAAACTCCTGCAAAGACTTGCCAAACTTGACCACATCACCGCTCAGGCACTGCACATAGCGAGCCACGTCGATTCGCTTGCCATTGAGATACGAACCCGCCGCACTCTCTAGGTCGAGCAGGTACAAGGCGACCTTGCTCTTCTTGTCGCCGTACTCGTCCGTCTTGGAGGTGAAGCGGAACTGGAAGACGGCATGCTGCTTGCTGCAGCTCGGATCGTCAATGGGCAGATCCGTCACCGTCTTATCGCTTCCAATGAGCCAGCATGAACGCTTATACAGATCGATAGTCTCCAACGGGTCCTCTTTACCTGTTTCGAACACAAACATCCTCCATGGCTGCGACGCCGGTGGCTTCCGCGCCTCTGGCGGTTCATGGTATTTCAGTGTAATGTTTTTGGCATTGGGCCCGGCGCCAATCGTAATCTTGTTTGACTCGGCAGCGAGTAGGCCGGAGGCTTTGAAGTTGGGCTTCTCCTTTGGTTTCACTTCGGCGACCGCTCCGCCAGTCTCTCCACGATATGAATCCTCTTGCGAAGGAAGCGGCTTGCGCGACCTACGCGGGTCTGGGACGTCTTCGTATGGGGGTGGTGAGCGCGAAAGCAGTCTTTTGGAGCTATGGGAAGAGTGCTTGCTCTTCCTATCGCTGTCGTGCCTCGAGCTAGAGTGGGAGCGTCTTCTCCTGTGATCTGATCTGCGATGCGGGCTCCTCGATCTGTCGGCCGACTTGTCTCTGTGGCGGTGAGAGCGATGCCTATGACTTTTCTGGTCGCGCGCAAGGCGGTCTGAGCCTGGCGAGCCATCTCTGTGCATTGTCTCGCGATGGCGCGTGAAGGATCTGTCGCCATCTCGGTGGTGGTGATGTCGGCGGTCATATCGGTCGTCTCTGCGTCTTTGGTCACTACTGTCGGACGCCATGATGAGGTATGGTGAGATTGCGAGCTGTTTCTTTTGAATGTCTGTAGCAGTAATTGGATAATGGTAAGTGGCGTTGTGACGCGCACCGAAGATGGAGATACGACAGGCTACACTTCGACACGCGCGGCGCAAGTGGAGAGGCGAGTGAGGGACAAACTTGGAGCGGTCGTCGACCTCAGGGTAGCAGCTTGTGACAGCCACTTGATCTTGGCACATTGTACGAAACAGCATCTGCATAGACTTTAGGAGCCATATACAACAACGATTGGAGTCTGCACTAGGTGGGAGCACGGATAGCGTCTGCGTCTCAACTCAAACTCTGCTCCATGACAAGTTCGAAGTCATCTATCTACACTTTGGAGTCATTCGCATCCTCCATGTGCTCAGCAAAACGCTTCTTCTCCTCAAGGTCTAGGCCATCTTCGCCAACTGCACTCAAACGCCGACGGAACATTTCGTCTTCGTGCTTCAGCTCCGCCATGACCGTCTTGTGTGCCTTGTACGACGGCTTGATGGCGAACAATCTGTCCATTCTCTCTAGAGGCACACTCTTGGTCTCGGGCACCAGATAGAAGATGAAAATAGCCGACAAGATCATCAGAGACGCAAAGAAAAAGTACACGCCGTACTGCATCTTGTTGAACATGCTGGGCGTGAAGCGACTCACGATAAAGTTCCAAAGCCAGTTGTTGGCCGCGGCACTGGCCTGACCCAGTCCTCGCGTCGTCGGGTCGAACATTTCAGAGTTGATCACCCATGGCGTACCATTCCATGTGCCCGAGTAGAACGTCGTCCATAGATAGAAGAAGAAGACGGTCGCATATCCGAGTGGACCGAGACCCTGGCCTGCGTTGGAGACGGCCGCACTAGATGGAACCTGAACCTTGACCATGGCACCAATGACCCACATGGATATCGACCCACCGATGCTGCCAATCATCAACACGTTTCGGCGTCCAAACTTGTCGACAATGATGAGCAGCCAGACAAATGCAAACACTGTTTTGACAACACCAAAGATGCCAGTGGTGAGGAAGCTGGAGCTGCCGCCGGAGATGCCAATCGACTTGAACACCGTGGGACTATAGTAGTTGATAGCGTCTGTGCAGGGATCTTGTTAGAGAGGGCGAAAACTTTCTCGGTATCGCTTCTCTGTAGCACATGACTTACTGATACCGCTGCCATTCTGCCACAAGAACAGCATGCCACCCAAGAAGAAACGCCACTGGACACTCTTGCTCCGTTTCAGCGCCTTGAACGGGGCCCAGAAGCCCTCTCCAACGCCGGCATGCTGCGCTTCAATGGCCTGGTCAATGGCAGTGACCTCTTCGACAATGTAGACATCGTCGGCTTCGAGCTGGCGGATCCACAAGAGGTTCTTGAGGCCTTCAGCTCGGCGTCCCTTGCTGTATAACCAACGCGGCGACTCCTTCAGCCATAAGGAGCCGAAGAGAAGAAGACCACCGGGAATCAGTTGGACGGCAAAGGGAATGAGCCATTGGGTGTGATTGGAAGGGTAGCTGACGTTGAGGCCATAGACGATCCAGAAACCGACGAGGCCGCCAATCTCTAATCAACCTGTTAGCGAGCCATCCTCTTTTCCCGTAACAATTCAGACTTGACGTACGCCAACCGAGCTCGTAGATACCGACGAGTCTGCCTCTCACTGCTGGAGGACTGAGCTCGGAGATGTAAATGGGCGTCAGGTTGGAAGCGCCGCCCACACCAATACCAGCCAGGACGCGCCCAGCATAGATGGGAGCAAGACCCATTCCGTTGTAGCCGTCAGCAGCCAACATGATACCGGCACCGAGCAGGAAGATGAGGGCGAAAATGAACAGACCCAGGCGTCGACCCAGATAGTAGCCACCAGTATATGCTCCAAGAGCACTGCAGGACGGGATCAGCAGACTTTTCGGACGGGCACAAGGGCGGGCACATACCCGAAGAAGGCGCCAGCCTGGTAGACGGAGACGATATTGGCCTGAGTGTCAGCTAGAGCGGTGGAGGACAGGGCGGCGAAATTGAACTCGCGCTTGAAAGAGTCGAGGGCAATGGTGGTGCCGATAAAGGCAGAATCGTATCCGATCATGCATGAAGCAAAGGAAGCAACGCCAGCCAGGGCGTAGACACGCCAGTTGTAGACGGCCTTTGGGGTGGGCCTGTCCTCGACGAGCGACAGCAGTCCCATGGTGGGCGAGAAGGGTGAACAGAATTTTCCAGCGGGTGCAGAAGAGGGGAGTGTTTGCCTGGGCTGGGAGGCGGAGGGCAGAGGTTTTTGAAGCAGACAGGGACTCTTGTGGCTACAGCCAGAGCCAGGCCGAGTGGAGGAAGCCAATCAAGCCATGTCTAATAAGAAGACCAAGAGTTTGTCGCCAATGCAGTTGACGGCAGGCTAGGCTGCGGGGACCCCGCAAAGCAGAGAGGGCAGTCGGAAGGGGCTTAGGGGGCTCTAGGCCTGCGTGGGCTGGGGCGGCGTGGACGGCCGGGCTGCCATGACACGAGATGACGCGCCGTTGTGCCGCGTGGGAAGGAGTCGAGCTAGCGGAGGCAGCTAGTGCAGGTGGAGGAGGAGGAGGAGGGGGAGGAGGAGGGAGAGGAGGAGGAGGAGGAGGAGGAGGATGATGATGACGATGGAAGCGGCGGAGAGCGACGGAGAGATGTGATCCGATGGAGGTGGTTGTGGCTTAGGTAGAGGCCCCCCGAAAGGCCCAGAGGCCCGGGCGGGGAGGCCCCCAGTGGCCCCGCATCCTGCCCCCGGCTACTGACTTCGGCTGCCCTGTCTGCTGGGTGATTCAAACCCCTCGGATCTCCGCCGCGACAGCCCTCTCTTCAGGGAGAAACAAAAGAAAAAGCAAGAAACACGAGCGGGCAAAAACACAGCAGAGAATCTCGTCCTTTTTCTCTTCTTCATAGTTGTTCTACTGCTTGCTGCTGCTGCACCGAGCGAGATCGGCGTCCACCCCCAGACTCCTCTTCCGCGCTAGTCCCAACACAGACACCGGCAGCGACCCCTTTCCGACCTCACTCCATCGAGCCTCGCCTGGCCTCCAGCTCCATCTGCTGCCCGCCATGGCTCGCTCTCACGTACAGACCACGTCGCACTCGCTGCCGGCCGTCGGCTCTACCCAGCCCGAGACGGAGCAGAGAAAGTTCTTTCTGTTTGGATATCCCATTGCTCACTCCTTCTCTCCGCTGCTGCACACCCAAGTCTGTATGCACCATGTCCTATAGCCCTGAATCTTTTGCAGCGGCTTTGGAAACACTGACCGACACCACCAGTCTCGCATCTCCGCCTGCCATGGACTTACACGCTGGAAGAAGGCGTCAACCTCGACGCCTTCCTGCTCAAGCTGCGCTCG
>JAKCVP010000032.1:0-57438 GCA_023512835.1 Taxillus chinensis
AGTTCAGCTGGAAAACTTGGGTATGGCAATGGACGACAAAAAGCTTCGCTAAACGACAAGATCGACAGAGACGGCCAAGGGCACCAAGCAGCAGAGAGCGAAGTAGAAACGGGGAATGCCGGCCATCAAGAAGGAGGGAATGGACCAGCAGGAGTAGTAGCAGAAGCAGAAGTCCTAGCAGAAGGCGACGACGACGACAGTGAAAGCGAACAGGGCGTCTCCCTCGACCTGGCCACAACGGCAATATCAGACCTGCTCTACTACGGTCTATGCACCCTCATCCCACCACCAACGTACAGCGCCGTCTACGCGCCTACACCTGCGATTCGCGGTCTCATACGGGATGATCCGCCGGGCATAGTGACCGAATGTGCGTCCTTTATCCTTGCATCCAGGCCAAAGCCAGTAGAGACCTCTGGCCCTTTGCCTGACCTCAGACCACAAGCACTGGACAAGAAAGCGCTGCAGCCGCAAGCAACGCTAGAGGCCAAATCACAAGCAGCAAGCAAGACACATCACCTCGAGCCTCTTTCGCGCCCTTCATCGTCGTCGTCACGTCGGCCACCATCGGGCCTGAGCGAGCACGAACCCAAGACTCACTCGCCATTGGTTCCTATTTCGGATGAGGACGAAACATCAGCTGCATCAGGCACACCGACGACACACTCCCACGCCCACACCCACACCCACTCGCAATCTCACTCGACTTCTCACTCGAATACGCATTCGCGCAGTGCCTCTAAACCCCAGGAAAAGGACAGTTTGTCACACATGGACCTAGTGGAACTCTACACCTCCCTTCGACCAGGTCAGCCCTTGAAGACGTGGTACACCGAAGCGCTCGACAATTCAGCACTCAGCGCAGCAACCCGTCTAATCGACCTCCGCCGTTTCGCCATCTTCGGCCTGGCAAAAGGCTGGATATTCCGCCAGCAAAGGTTCGCAGCCCTCGCACTACCGCTCTCGGCACCGGCGGATCATGCAGGGGACATGGAAGGCCTCTGGGGTGGAGAAGCATTCGAAAACATGGCAGCAGGCAACGGCGCAGGACCAACTAATCAGCCAGACGGCAGCAGACCAAGGCAAGCACCAAGTCCGGAGAAAGATCGAGGGCATGCTGAAGTTGGCCTGCCGCTGCGTCGCTTCCTCGACGGGTTGCACTCGTTTGATGAAATCTGTACTGAACTTTGCATCAGCGAGCGGGAGCTCATGGCGAAGATTAGGGGCTTCGGAGACGCAGTGGTCGTTAGTCGGTAGGAGCCTTTCTGGGTATTCGTTCCCTCCCGTGGTTTTCTGTCAGGCGATGACCCGTACAGGACAGGCGTCGCAGGGTACGTTTGCACACTGTCCAAGAATTGCATGAGAGCGGGAGATTGCAATACTGAGGCGTATCAGGGTCACAGGAGAATTTGGTCGTCCAGTCAGGAGCAGAGGCACGACCTCGAGTACCTCTGAGCCCTGATGCGCACCGGCAAATAAAGACGACCCCTGAAAAGTTCCTCAGCATAAACGGCTCGCCGTTGACTCCAGGTTGTTGAAGATACAGTTTGTAATAATGCCATTTCCCTCAAGTCAAGGGTCGTAAGCTGAAAAAAGAAAGAGTTTGATACTGGTGGCCATTGGATATTGTTCCGAGAAGCAGCAGCAGCAGCAGCAGCAAGCCCCCGCGAGCCGTGAGCAGAAGCAAATAACTGCACGAAATGCAACGTCACTTGTGCCCATTAGCGTCGGCAACAACGTTCAGACTCTGGCAGACAGGGACTCCTTCCCCATGACCGGCTCATGCAGCAATGACCCCGAATCATAACAGAGGTAATTGTAAGCCCCTCAGGCCGCGGGTCCCATTCCTCGATGACACGCATCCTGCCAAGGCCTGGAAATCCCTCCGATGCGTCTCCTCGCGTTCGCCGACGTGCCATTGGGCACAGGCAGTATCCGTACTGCGCATCGAGACCGGCAATGTAAGCATGTCGCGCAGCTGCAAATCCTCTGAGCACCTGCCTAATTGAGTTTGAGGTCATGAGCACTTTGCACGACGCGAACAGATCTCTAAAACAGATCTAGTGATCATGGTTTGAGCTCAGTCCACGGCGGTCGGGTGGCTAAGGTCAGCCTCAGTTAGGGACGGGACGTGGGACTGTTGAGCGGAACGTTTACTCCTCACTCCCTGCAGACGTTGGGCCGCCATTATACGTCGTGCAGCGCGACCTCAAGCTACGAGTGGGTCCTTCTTCCGGTCTATTCAATCGGCCGAAACTTGGGCATCTGGGCAAACTGCGCAGTCAGAAAGTGTATTCTATCTCCTGCAGCACAGTCAGATGGTGATTGGCCGTGCGAGTGTCCTTAGTAGTCGCGTCCGCCAGCGCGCTGGAAGCTTCGCCACAGTCGCAGCATGCAGCAGCCACACGCCGGGACGTCTTGCAGCATCCTATCAGACCTCAAACGAGCACATGTGAAGACAGCTCATCCTAGCTTTAAAGACGAAAAGAGGGTTTGTTATTCTGTAGTTGCCTATCAGACGTCGCTTGCTCATTGTCATGGTCATTCCTTGTTGACGGTGCCAACATGCTGGCACTTTGGCACGAACCAAGTTCGGAAAGCCGCCATTTCGCCTTTTCGCTCTATAAGTAGAAGATTAGTACGTAGAAACGCGAGTGTTCTAGAAACTCAGAGCTTACCTGGAGTTCAGGATCGTTTTGCGTTTCAACCCAATTAGGAATTTTGATGATACGCTGCTTCAAATCGATAATGCGTTGTCTTGTATCTATATTGGTTTTATGCACATGCCATGTGTAGCCCACGACGCCAACAGCATTACCGGCAAAGCCGATAATGCCTCTCCTTCACACTTTATAAGTAGGAGATTAGTATTCAGGAACGAGAGTGCCCTAGAGACTCAGAGCTTACTTTTAAGGTCGCGGTCGTGTTGAGTATCAACCCAACCAGATATGTCAAGAGTACGCTCTCTTGTATCGATAGAGGTCTTATACATGTGCCGCGTATAGCCTACGACGACAACAGCATTACCAGCAAAGCTGATAATGCCGAGAATTGCAGCAGCAAGCCCACACATCTGCTAAAAGTCGGGGGCTTGTTCGTGCGTGGTGTTGTCGTTGATCTTGGCGTTGCCGTTGGGGCTGGTGTTGACGTCGTTAGATGCAGAGTGAGCGTGGCGGCGTGGGCGATTTGTGGTGCTACACTGCGTGGCCGCATCAGATGCTCCCGAGTTTGTGCAAACTTGGCAGGACGCAAACCTGTCGAGGTTTGTTGTCAGGTCGTGCCCTCCCAGCCGCCGCAAGCTCGGGGGCACCCGCTGCAGCCACCCTCTGTAGATAAGCGTCCAAGAGGACGCGAGGCGCGTACGAAAAGTTCATTCATTACGATGATGCAAGTTGGGTCTGATGATGACGGGAGTTGAAGTTTGATGATCATGAGAGTTGAAATTTGATGATGACGAGAGTTGAAGGAAGTGGAGACGTGAGGGGAGAAAGAAAGTAGCAAATAGTAGTATGCCAAGAGGATGGGACCATCGCTCCTTCTCTTTCAGCGTCATGGTACCGCTCAGACACTCTGAGGGCAATAACATCATCATCAGCCATAGTCCCACTCCACACAGTCCAGAAAAGTGTATCCTACCTCCTGCAGCACGGCTGGATGGTGGTTGAGAGATCTAAACACTCACAAACGCGTACGAATGGCGCATAGAGTTCGCAGGCGCAAACGGCTCGGATCCTGATCGACTGCATTTGCAAGTGCCGGATGATCGTCAGCGCCATCGACCAAGCTGCGCGCTAGCCACCCGCTCTGCGACGGCGGCGCGTCAGCTGCTGCTTGTCCTGCTCCCTTTTTTGACTTGCCTGCCGGCTGCATTATCGAAAAAGTCAACGTCGCGGATTTGGCTAAGCAAAACTCAGATACGCAAGATGTGACGCGTGGCTAGGGATTCACCCTAGGCATTCCCACGCCTGCATCACTCAGGTTGCTTTTGAAACTTTGATGAAGCGTATTGGGAGCTGAGCTAAGAAAAGGAAAGTCCGAATTTCAAGACGAGCTCGCTACGGGGGAAGAGGTCTGCATCACTACAAGTGCTGAGAGGTTTCGTAATTCAATTCCAATCAACAGGAACAAAGAACAAAGGCTCTGGCGTGTTCAGATCCGCAGTTTCCCTCTGACATCTTGAAGCGCTGCGTATTGCGCAGGCCGGAAGTCGTCTTTCAAAAGACTGGTGTTCAACGCGTTAAAGTGCAGCAGCTGGCGAGTGTCCTTGAAAATGAGATCAGCGAAGTTTGCTAGCAGCGAAACGCATGGCGACTTACATTCTGCCACTGCGGCCAAAAGGTTACGTCCTTTTGAGTAGCAAACAATGCGTTTGGGTCGCGCTTGGCAAAGAACGAGATGTAGTAGTCAATGGGAAGTATGGGCGTCGTCAAGGTAGTGGGGAGTGGACCGAAAAGAACGGCGACATCAGCGCCGTGAAAAGTGCCAAGGATGGGCGTGAGGTAGAGATAACTGTTGAGATACGACCAGATCTTTTCCTGGCCTACCACAGTCTCAAGAACGGAACGTCGAGTCAGCGTAAAAGTGATGTCCCCAATTATGGCAGCCACACGCTTGAATTGCGGGTAAATGTTATTCAGAATACCCGTTCTGAACGGTGAACCATCTGCTGGGTCGTCGGGATATGCATCCACCAACCGGGACACCGTCTTTGGGGAAGCGTCAGGAAACCACCCCTGGAAGTATCGCAGAGTATCGTCGTTTGTGGTCAAGTTGAGTTGAAAGAGTGAAAAGAGGGTGCCTTCATCCTCCTGGTCTCCAATAATGATTGGTATCTTGGGGAAGGCGTTACCTACAGCCGCGTCTTCGGGAGACTTTGAGAAGAAGTTGTCGCTCGGATCCGGTCGTGGCACATACGGGAGATCGACTGATGTGTAGCTGAGGATGCCTGGCAGCGTCGACATGGCGGCGCTGAAATTTTCTGTTGATATCGATCGCAGGCATGCAAGCGTGTCGCGCGCCCCTGAACATCCGGCGGCACTAACAACTGTGTCGTACACCTTTTGCGGCTTGTGGTGGTCGACGGGATGGGCAGGTATAGCTGAGCCAGAGTTCATGACAGCACCGTTGAAGAGGGGCTTGCCCATGTACGTATTGTCGCCATTGTTGATGATGATCTGGTCAAACACGGAGATGGCACCTGCGCTTTCTCCCCAAATAACAACATTATCAGGATCCCCACCTAGGTAGAAACGATCAGCTAGGCACAAGGCGCATCGAGGGTCTAGCCGGAATACACACCAAACGCTGCAATGTTCTCTTTGATCCACTCAAGCGCCTAATCTCAGTCAGCAGCCGCACTTGCAGGGGCACTCGTGCTCTTGGTACTTTTCTCTGATCGCGAAGCCCAAGGTTCGTGGATCCATCGTTCTTCAATTCCTTGCCGCCCATGAACCCATAAGCTGCCAAGCGGTAGTTCATGGCCACGTATATCACAGGAGCTCCAAGCTGGACAGATCTGCGAACGATTGATGTGCCGTCGTACATATTGATGCTACCAATGTCGAAACCACCTCCGTAGATCCTGGACGAGTCAGCACTCGACATGCTCACTGGCAAATTTGGACAGGCTTTCATGCGTACCATGCCACAACAGGCAACTTGGAGTCTTTCGTCGTGCCGCTCGGACGCTGGACTGTGGACACTACATCAGCAGACTGTCAAGGTAGCTGGCGAGCTAGTCGCAGTTACCATTAAGATACAAGCAGTCCTCGCTCGCCCCAGTGAGTGTAGTGCCTAGACTAAGTGACATGTGAGCGCTCAGGTTGGGCTTGAAGAGGTCTTCTTGTGTGCTTACGGGCCGTTCAAGATTGACGAAACAAGTTGTGTAGGGAGAAACTCCGTGGGCAATTGTGTGAAGAATTGTATACATGAGGGCGGCGAGGATGTAGCGTCGAGGTTGCCAAAGCCTTTTGTCAGCGTCTGTGGAGGCTTCAACCGCAAATTGTTGACTGGTGGCTGCGCAAAGGGAATTCCCTTGAACGATTCGACGCCAACCAAGTCAAGAAGGAAGCGAGATCCAGTGACAGTTCCATTCTTGATAGTCACCGTCGGTGGCGCCTCGATGAGCGGTGTTGTGAGGGGCCTTGTGGCCAGGCCCAGTACCGGAGTCGCGCATGCGGCTGAAGCAAGCCATGCACAGAGAATCGACCTCAACATGGCAGGATATCGTTTGCGCTGTACGCCACACTTGCTGACAGGCCGACAAGCACTGGCTGTTGCCAAAAGGTATGCAAGATTCACGACTCGGGTGGAGCGCGGCTATAGGAGTGCCTACCGAGGCTGCCATCTTGTATGGTACCGATTTAGGTCGCAAAGTGTCTGGAAATCACGCCAGTCCATGGGGATGGGGATTAGTGGACAGACTCTACCTACATGGAGTAAGCGGTTGCGGTCGAAAGAGTAAGGATCGTGTAGATCTTGGGTCGCCGAAAGGAGAGGCTTATTAACCCCGCATTGACATTAATTGAGGCTCCTGTAGCTGACTCATTGTTTCTTTGCAATGGTTGTCTACTGCATCAGTCACAGTCTAGACGATTGCACAGGACGAGTTCATGATTATCGAGGTTGTGCGCAGAACGCTGTCATGGCTAAGTTTAGGCGGCTTTGAAAGGTCTGGAATTCTTAGCGTGACAAGCGGGTGCTGCAGCTTGCCAATACTCTCAGGCATAGTATGCACCGCGCGAACAACTCGATCAATGATGCCACTGAATTAGACAACTCGAATGCCTTCTGATGGTGCTTCTGCAGGTGAGCATGTCGACGGCCGCTTGGGCGGCGCGACTCAAGGTGGATATGGCGTTCGTGCTGTTCCTATGAAGACGAGCTGGAGACTGGCGCAATTCTGGAAATCCAGACAGGTCAAGTTTGGGAAGTCTCCGTCGAGCCATTTTCTGTTCCATTGCGGTGCGCAGCTGGACTGGTCTTGGGCGCTTAGTCTCCGGACCAAGGGCGTAGCTAGTAAAGGCAATCGGCGAGCAGCGGGCGGATTGTGAGATGTGGCGCCCTTGGTACGAAGGCTCAACATGGAGGAGACACTATACTGTATAGATGACTGCGTGCGTGCAAGTAGTCAAAGTCAGCAGAAATCAAACGACCGTTCCTCAGGGTCTTGGGAAGCAACACGTGTTGGTCTCATGATGTCGTGGGTATATCCTGGTCTCGCTTGAATCGTCCCCAACTGTGCCGGCTGGACGTGGCCATGTGGGTCCGTCGTAGTTCATCACTTTTGAGTCATATTGCGGCCTTAGTCGAGACGGTTCCCCAACATAATGCAGTCACTTGATACGCCGAATCCCTTCACGAGGCAGGAGCAGCCTCAGTTACGGCCAGGGGGCAGGTGGAGGTTTGCAGAGGTTTCGATCTTTGAGTGGGAATGCAAGAGAAGCGAGGGCGTGCAGAGTGGGAAGTCTGTACGTGGTGTCGCGTGTTTGATTGCCGCTTCGGACGCAGGCAACTAGGTAGCAGGCAGGCAAAAACGCAAGTGTTGAGCTTTGGCGCCGTCGGACTAGGTAGCCAGTGCCGCAGAGCGAGGGCGTTGTTGTCGTCACGGGCAGCAGCCAGCTCTGCATGAAGCTGAGGTGCAGAGCCGGCCCCCTCAAGTGTCCGCTCGCTTCCTACGCATTGGGCCTTGGCTTTCCAGCAGAGCACTTAGCCACGGCAAAACAGCACTGCCATCTGAGACGAGTCCTCATCCGACGCGGGCCACGAGCGGCTTCGTGAGGCACCATGTCGGCAAATTGCTCAAGCTGAAGGGAGCGGCCTCGAACTCTGGACGGGCTTTGACGGCACTGGTGACGCTTCAGAGGCCAGCGTTAGGCGCATGTTTCAATTTAGCCGGCGCTCTGCGTTTGCAGCCATGCAGCGTGTAGTCAGTCAATCAGGACAAACGTAGAGGTTTCTGCGGCAATGGTGATGCTGGAGAGCCCATGTTGACGAAGGTGCTTCACGATGTTGTTTCTCTGTAGAGACTGCATCAACTGACGGGAGACGGCCGTCAGGTCCAAAGGCAGAGCAGAAAGAAAATTCTGCACCTTGTACAGTAGCAAGTATGCGAGGGCTCGGAGAAGACGGCGAGGCATTGGGCTCCAGGTTGATGGGAGATCAGCAATTAGCGGGCGACCAGCGGCTTGGACCGCCCGACAGCGGGAACTCCGTGGGGATGGCGGAAAGTCAGTCCCTCCAGTCCTATTGCAGGACTAGGCCGCTTCAAGAAAATACGCATCTGGCGAGCTGCATTAGCTGCGCCGCGGATCCGGACTGGTGCCACCCCTTTGGGTCGGGGCGGAAAGGTCCGCACGCTGGGTCGAGCACGCGCTGGAGAAGCATTCCAGAAGCCAGCCTGATTCATGCCCACAGTAGGCCCCATCGCGTTGTCCCGCCCCATCGAGGTTGGGAAACTTGGCAGTTCGATCGAGGCTTCGCTTGCGAGGCCCGTCCCGACCGATCGGTGGTGGTGCTGGTCCCCATCGCCGCGGCTACGTAATTGCCAGGGCGCAAGAGAGCGAGAGAAGCAGCGGCCTGCCATCAATGTCGCGCGCGGACTTGTCTCATCCGTTGCCGCAGGAGCTACATCGCAGATGTGAGTGTACTATAGCTCTGTCCCTCATGTACAGCATCCCCTTCGGCAGACATGTCATCTAGCGCATGTGAATGCTTTGCAGGCGCGAGCAATCGAGCGTCCATCGATCTGACCTGAGTGCGGACCGGGATGGCGCGAGAGGGAGGGCATAGATGCTGTGCTGGATGTACGTGTTGCCCATAGCGTACGGCTACGAGCGTAAAGGGACTTTGGGACTTGCAGGATCTTCACGGCAGTGCCCTTGGAAGATGGCGCCAGCCAGATGGACGCGCTCTTAATGGGCGGAGCCTGCGATCAGGAAATACCGAACACTCGGTCCGCCTGCCGAGTAGTACCGACTGTCTGTCTCGGCATCCGAATTACTCTTGCAAGTGCTCGCGACAACACCATCATTGACAGCCCTTGCATGAAGAGAACTTGGCAATCTTTGACTGTCGCACTGCTGAGCACTCGCTTGAATATTTTTGGCGGGTCTGTATAGATCAGCAGCTAGCTGCAGACGCCGTTATGTGACAACCAATCATGGCCGCGATTTGGCGGTAGATAGAGCTGCTCAGTCACGTATGTAATGGGAAAGGCACGGACAAGCAGAAAATGTGCTCAGCAACATAGCAGGGTGAATGGCTCAAGGAGATACTGTCCTTGCCTTTGGCGCATCCCGGCACAACAGAAGTCGCATCGCTGCGCTCTTGACCGTCGGACCAGCATGCCAAACGCAACCAGGACAGCACCTGACTGAGCGTTGCATTAGTCGTAATTTTCCAGCTGCAGAGATCCTGCTCCGATGCTTCAATTGCCAAACTGACATTACTCGTGGGCCTCGTTGCCATCTGCTCACACGGCCAATTACCGTACTTCCGGTTGCCCAAGCCCATTCGGCGATTTTTGTTCTATCCTAATCGAGCCTGAATCTGTCCTTTTCGGCCAAAACATTCATTGGAATACAACGCCAATTCTCGCCTCTACTCGGTTGCCCTGAGAGGGCCAATGCTGGCTGTACGAGATACTGACGCACTAGACAGATTGCTGGGTGTCTTGGGCGGGAATGCGCCTGGCATGGGCGGTACCGTCGAGTCCGTCGTCGATACCGAAGGCCGCTTGCTAATAGATCCCGCCGTCGACGGCCGCGAAGATCGTCGAGACGATGGCCGTGACGGCACTCCGGATGGCGGCCGCGGCCAGATAGTGTGCATCAGACTATCCGGCGTCGCTTTTTGCGAAAGCTTGCGAGGCGCCGTGTCCTGAACTATTCCCTCTTGCTCGTCCTTGTCTGTTTCTGTTATCGACCTCAACGACCTTGTCGACCTCAAGCTCTGCATCGATTGCTTCCGCGTCGACGGCAGGAAGCTTGCCTGTTGAGGATTTACCGGAAGATGCAAGGCACCTGAGCCACCAAAAGGTCGCTGAGTCGCCGAGGGGGTAGGAGGCACCGCACACGTCGGCCCGGGTCCAGGCTTTCCGCGAGGCTGATTGAGTCTGGCAATGCAATCTTGTCGCACACCCTTCTTCTCAAGACGCTCGAGGCGCAGACCGAAATCGGCAAGCCGTGCCTCGAGCTCGGCAATGTGCTGTTGCAAGGCTTCTCGCTCGTTTATCTGCAAGGCCGTTTGCATCGTCTCGTCGACGACCGTGTCATCAGAATCAAAAGATGCGACGAGGTCTTGCACATTGGCAGTAGCGGGCTGAGGTACAGGAGGAGGAGAGTGTGGTGGCGGTCCACTGGCAGGTGGAGACCACGTGTAGTCATCACCATCAAAGCTGGTGCGGTCGGTGTCGGATTGTGGAGACGCAGGCTTGTCACACAATTTATACCAGCCCATATCGGTCGAGGTATGTCTCGTGTACGAGCCTTTTGACGCTTGCAGCGATTCGCTGTGGAATGTCTCATCGTCGGCGACATAGTAGTTGTCGCGACGCTCAAGCAGCGGAGTCATTCGGGGCGCTATTTGCGTGGGTGAGATGGAACCATCCAAAGGATATTGAAAATTGCATCTCAAAGCGGGTAGATCCTCAAAGCATGATTTGCTCTCGTACGACAGTCGATCGTTGGAAACGAGTTGATAGTCGCAGGAAGATTCGTCATCAAAGCTGGAAAGGGATCCTTCGTCGGAACGTTCTGTTTGGCCATGCGTGGATGGCTTTTCTTGAGCGGACTCTAGAGGAAATGTCTGTGGAACTGAGCGTGGGTCATTGAAAGCCTGAGCAATACCCTGTGAAAGATTAATTCGGGTTTCGGAAAGAGTGACAAGGTGAAACTGACGTTGTTTGGTACAGGTGGGAGCGGTCTTGAGATGTATGAGCTCTTGTCGGCAATGACAGGCAATGACTTTGACGGGCGGAGAGTGCCATTGCCTCTGCTTCTCGGCCGCTTTGGAGCGGTGGTAGAGGTCATGGTCTGGATGAAGGCCAGTCAGTGCGATTCGAACGAGCGGCATTGACTTGGAAACTCACGGGAGATGATGGCTCAGATTCAGGCTCAGATCCGGATTTGGCGTCTGGCTGTCTGACAGGACGCTGCCTCAGCTTTTCGAACAAGGGTCGAAAAAGTCTCCTTTGGAGTCTTGCTCTCGAGGTGGGTGAGAAAGCGTTTGCAAATTTGGGGTGGTCTTCAAGGTTGAAGGGGGGGAGGGCAGTTGCTTCAGAGAGGAGCGAGTCGTCGGTGTGAGTCGAGGTGCTCCAGCGACTGACGGGTGGCAGGTTGTCCTCGTCTGGTGAATCTTGGGAGATGGGCAGGAAGGAGTCTCTGCTCTCAGGATTCAGGCCGAGGTCGTCGAGCGAGGACAGAGTGCGGAATGAACCGTCGGAGAGGAAGGAATCGTGAGCGTCGGTGCAAGGGTTGGCAGCAATATGAAGAGAGAGCGAGGGCAGGCCGGGTAGAAAGCTGGGGTCCCAGTCGCAGTCCAGAGTCCAACAGTCAGAAATGTTTGGGGGACAACAATCCATTGTTTGCGGCCTTACGCAGGGCCCGAGCAGTTGATAACAGGACGTTGCCGGGAAATTGGAAAGACAAAGCTGTTGGACGGAGGGGGGGAAAAGGTGGACGGGACGGGGAAAAGATATAGCAGAGAACTGCAGGCGTGAGATGGAGCGTGTATTGCCGCAAGGAGAATATAGCATTCAGGAAGGACAGGGACGCAGAGTTAGCAGTATATAGCAGCAGCAGCGTTATTTAGGAGCCATGTCAGAGAGTCGATGGTTTGGCCCGAGAATATCTTCATGATCCGCCAGAAATCCTACCAAGGTTTGCTGCATCACGCCGTGCGGCTGCATGGCAGGTGTGGAAGCTACAGAGACTCCGCGAGCTGCATTAGAACGCATAGAATCGACACTAGCCAGGCGCACAGGCGATATGGGCTGAGTCTATACATGCGGGGAATATTCGCCCGCGCGGTTGGCATGCACACGCTGCGCGCTGCCCACTCCTCTCCGAAGCATCTTGGAACGATAAATCTTTTCATCCGACCACCGGCAACAACCCCCGTCGTCCTGCAGCTGTCGACTTCCTGCCGACGTCCCTGAGCATCGGAGACTTGCACTCGTAATGAGAGATCCAGTAAGGAGCTGAGGCTGAGGCAGAGGCCGGCCACCGCGAGCTGCTGCCGCTACACTCGGGACCGCTTGCACCGTCAGCTGAGCAGCCAACCGCAAGCCCGGGGTCGTGTGAGAGGCATCTGTGCGTGGCCGTGCGTGTGTCGTGAGTAGCCGCATCCGCCAGCGCACTGGAAGCTTCGCCACAGTCGCAGCATGTAGCAGCCACTCGCTGTCATGAGCGCAATCTGATTCGTTCTCCGACTTGCTGGGACGTCTTGCAGCCACTCATCAGACCTTAAAATGGGCCCATGTGAAGACGGCTCATCCTAGCTCTGAGGTCGGTACCGCTAATAATTCGGTGCTAGTGCTACACGGGGAGCCGCGGGCCGACAGACTCCCCTCCGCCCATGCAAGCGACTGCTCTGCCTTGTACGAACGGAGCGTCAAAGCGTGTGCTGGTCCGACCTTTTGCCCTGCACACGACGACCGCGGCGCGCTGCTGCTGGTCGAGCAGAACAGGGGAGGGTTTGTCGCTGGTCTGAAAGCCGGGAAGCAAGTTTGCGCCAGATAGATAGCTGCACTGGTATGGGTTCGAAGCTGGGAAATTGCAAGGTGAAGTGCTCTTTGTACTCCAACCCGCGTGGCGGCCCAGATCCGATAGTCAGCGATTTGAGAGATCCACTGTATTATTTGCGAAGGGGCCCAACAACCTGAATGACGGGTCCTGCTAGAGGCTGGGAGCAGGGTCTCCCTCGGCAGAACGGAGGCCACACCACGCTGTCTCATGACTCAGGTCCGATTCAGCTTTACCTGTTCCATAGAAGATGATGCAGCCAAACTGTCCTTGATGGGAGCAGGGTCGAATAGCTCCTGGGGTTGACGGCACAGCTGTAGACCAATACGGCAACCCCGTGTAAGACCCAGGACAACTCGTTGTCACCTTGGATGCAGGGAGCATTCTCCTGAAACTTCCAAGGAGTCTTGCATGCGCGCGGTACAGAGATGGCGTTCCCACCGACGCTTTGACAGCAGTACCGAAGCTTGCGAACATGTTGTCAGTGCTTACAGGGTCTGCACCTTGAGACAAGATGGCCCATGCTTGTGTGGAGCTTTGCATGACAGGGAACGCAAGGGTTCAAGGACGAATTGCCAGCCCCCCGGTGAGGTGGCCAATGGTCCATGCCTGTAGGCACGACAAAGACACTTGCGCCGCTCCTCTGCTCGTCAACTTCTCTTCTGCGCTTCGCAACCGCCAACACGCGGTCCATCTGCCACCACCTGCCGGACTCGGGAATGTGTCAGGACCTCATGGCTAGAAGGAATCTAGGCGTGTCTTTGAAGTTGCGCTGGGTGCTACAGGAGTCCGCGAGACTACTGCTGCTGCAGGTACAGACATTACCTCGAAAGAGTTGCACGGACATGCCGCGAGAGGGCATCGCCATTCGGAGGATTTGATTGATCTGGACCCGTTGGACATGTGGCTGGAGGTCGCTCGGCTGGAAACGGGTGG
Source organism: Taxillus chinensis (assembly GCA_023512835.1). Classification (NCBI taxonomy): domain Eukaryota; kingdom Viridiplantae; phylum Streptophyta; class Magnoliopsida; order Santalales; family Loranthaceae; genus Taxillus; species Taxillus chinensis. Next base: position 13,680 of record JAKCVP010000032.1, read on the forward strand.
GGAGACCTCGTCCACGGCTCACCTCGATCGTTCAGAACTGTCGCTGATGCAGTTGCTGTTGATTGTTGACGTCGCGTCCACCGTTGTGTCTTGCACTGTTGACGCAACGAGCGAGACGGTGAAGGTCTGGGGATCCTACGACGCGAGCGATGGAATTCCCAGGTGACGCCACGGGCACGGCGATAGTTGCCTTAGGTAAGCGACCGACTTAGCTTCAATGGCTTCCTCCGCAATTTGCAGCTGCCTCGGGCCCGCCCAATCACGGCGTCGAGACCGACGATGGCTGAACTGCCATTGTGGAGGCCTCCGCTTCTCCCTTACCAGACGCCATCGCATCTCTGCTGGCGGGCTCATTGTCTCCACCTCTGTCCATCTCCATTGACATTCTGAGCATTCCTTCCATGTCATCGAGACAGCACAACCCATACCAGCCCCCTTCGCCATAGGCTGCCTATCCTCCGACCCACGGCCGTTCCTGTGCCTGGAAATAGGCCCCGAGACGATCAATCCCCAAACCTCGTTGCTCGCCAGCTTGCCCTCAACATGGACTATCTCTTTCGTCGTCCCAAGCCCAGAGCCTTGGGCACGCCCCATCCGAGACGCGCGACTACAGCAGCTGGGGGTCGACTGTCCACCATCATCGAGGGCGCCCCCTCCCAGCCTTCAGCCGCTGCACAACATCGACTGTCCAACATGTCTGCAGAGCGCCGGCTCCACCTCGGCGACCCGCCTGAAGCTGATGCTGAAAAGCAGCCTCCCTCATACAGACCGGTTTGGGACGGCCCACAGGCGACTACACGGATACCAGGGGCTGCTCAGCCCCTACGATGGCACGGAAATCGCAAAGACAGAAGGGGAGGTTGGAAACGCGTAGTCCTCATTGCGCTGGCAGTCTTACTCATTGTCATTGCTCTTGCTGTGGGGCTGGGTGTGGGCCTCAGTCAGCGGAATCATAGTTCGACCGCATCCGCATCTTCAGGCGACTCTGCATCCGCCTCGACCGGACCGCAGCCTTATCCCATCGGATCGTGGTCCATCACCACGGCATTGGAAGCGACGAACTCTAGCTGCACTTCGATATCTGACACTTGGTCATGCATCCCATACACGGCTTATGCACAGAACCCAGCACAGTCCCAAACAATCTACAACTGGGACATACAGGCCAGAGATCCGGCCACGTCATCGAACAACTCGCTCCTCATCTCCACAACTCAGACAGACCTGCTGCTTACTTTCAGCAACGCATCATTATGGCTGGTTGATCAGGGATTGGCAACAGAGAGATACACGTTCACCATTCTTGTGCCCAAAGTGGTATTTCCGGCACAGACGCTGGTCACAGACGCCAATGTGAGGACCATCTGCTACTACAACCAAACGATGCTCACTGGTTCCCTCTACACGCGCATGTCTCAGACATACGTCAATCTCAGCTCCCCGTCGACGGCGGCCGGAGCTAACACGCGCAGGGCGTGGACTACGGCGGCACAAATACAGTTCTCTAGTGCTGGTGGTGCAGCTGTGCCGGACTGCTACCCGTCACGCAACAACGCCGCTGGCGGACCTCGCATAACCTCAGGCCTTAGTGCACAGCCAATGTCCAACACGTGCTCTTGCTCGTACACAAACTACAATTTGGGATGAGCGCATGCGCGTCCGGATATACAAGTCCAGGAGTTTTGGGGGAGGAATGTTGGCTTTTCTTCGTGTATATTCGGCTCTTGATACCCTTGGCTTCGCTCTTACGACCATGATGAATTAGATAATTTACACCAATGCATCTTAGCCCGTGCAGGCATCTCCTTTAAAGGCTCGTCATTCATTTGCCGTCGCACTGGGCGGAAGTACCGGGGTGCGGACCTGCTCACTCCTTCACGCATGACCCTGATTCACTCTGCGTGCAGATCAGCAGCCGCCGAGCCATGTGCAGCTGTGTGCGGGATGGAAGCGTTCAAGCGCGACGCAGCACGAAGCCGCGGAGGCGTCCGTCTAGGCGCCTCAGCTAGCAGCATGGTCGCATCGATTCTGATGGGACTTTGAGAAAGGCTCGCGGGACCGCGCCATCGCGGCAAAGATAATATTAGACGCGATTCAGAGGGGCCACGAGCAGACCCAAAACACTTTAGTTCTCTCTTTCAACTCGGTTCCCTGACAAAGCCAGTTGACGCTTCACAAGCGGGTTGTACGAAGGCACGTGGAAGGCTCCTTGGAAGTCTTCCTCAGGTGGACCTTGAGAACCTCCTAAGCGTGTAGAGTCAGTTCCAAGCACCTCCCACACCCCACCTACGCAGGCAGTCTGAAGATGATGATGGCAATCCATATTACGGCGCGGCTCTTAGCAAGGCTCAGACAATGTCTCAAACTGCGCAGTAGGCATGCATGTGGCAGCACTGCAGTCAGCCGAGACTCGACTGCAAGCCGCCTCAACCGTCGCGCATCCGCAGCACAGAGACGCTCAGACTACGTTAGTGTACTGGTTCACGAAACATACCGCAGCCTCGAAGACCAGTCTGGAGCCTGCGAAGAAGAGACCAGAAAGTCGAGCCATGAGAGCACAGGTATTGCAGACAGTACCACCTCTGCCAAGATCGACGAGCATAACAACAGGCGTTGGGGGAGTCACTGACGTGGCTGTTCGCTACTGTTTGTACAGCATTCAGCTCGGCGGCCGTGACCATCAGCGCGCCTGCGTGGACAGTGTATGGCCATTAATGATTACGGGAACATGCCTCATTATACGTTAAATCTCCCTGCATTTGTTTAAACGCCACTTTGGGGGCTGCACACTACGTTGTCGGTGTTTGTGCGTGTGTCAGACGCTGAGACGCCCCGACCTTGCGGAGGACTACGGGCGTTCGCTTGCGGAAGAACTGTGAGAAAGTCCAGACAGGGACTGAAACAGCGCAGTGTGATGCCTTCGGTCGCTAGGGCAGTACCAAAGGAGAAGGCTGGTCCGACGTGTGCAGAGCTCGAGAGAAGTATTGCGCCCCTTCGGCGCGTGACATGTGGCAGATCCGACTCCTCATGTCTCGTCTCGCCTCCTTCGAACATACCATAACAACCTTGCGCCTGGCATTTACAATTTGTCACGTTCTGCCGCGACCTTGCTACAGCTACGACGTGAGGGTACCCGCATCACCTCACTCGATATCATCGGGTCCGTGTTGCGTAAGTAAGCGGCCAGCGCTGCAATGAGTGCAGCCGCGGTTCCCATTTGCGCAGATGAGCCTACCTGGAAGAAAACGCAGGGCAGCACCCACCTGCGAGAACTGCACCCGCCGACGCATCAAATGCGACGCCAGAGAGCCATATTGTCGCAAATGCGAGGCTAAGGGCATTGAATGCAAGGGCGTCCTGAATCCATTGGACCTTGTCTTCCGCGACGAAAGCAAAAACATCCAAGCCCGCGTCGAGCAACGCGCCAATTTGCCCCGACTCTCCACAGCATCGCCGAAGACAGCATCCCAACTACAGCACAAATCCTCGTCGAACAAGAAGTCGCCAGCAGAGCCGCCAGAGGTCATATCTCGCTCAGATGTGATCAGCAACGATGAGTCCTCGTCAGTGGTGCAACTGCGGCTCCCGTCGCCCTTGGCTCAGAGTCCGCTGCAGATGCCCATCCCCGAATTTGCGGCCCATTTATTCTTGCAGTGCCCGCCACAGATCATGAAAAGTACTGGCCTTGTTGATCCTTTCTACGACTTCATTCCCGAGGCAATCTTGTCACGCTCCAGGTCGACCGAACAGGATGCTCTGTGCACCGCACTACAGGCATTCTCACTTGCTGCATGGGGCCAGAGCGAGAACAAAGAGGAGCTGTCTGTGCTGGCAGTCCAAAAGTATGGCAAGACAATAAACACGCTCAGGTCTGCATTGGTCGAGCCAACCGAGAATTTGTCAGATGATAGCCTCATGGCTGTCAAGCTCCTGATGGGCTACGAGGTCAGTCCGTGTTCGTCTCGAGCCTAGCCGCCTCTCACTCACCATGTTGATGCAGCTTCTCATCTCCGCAACGCCAAATGCTGCTGGCTGGGGCAATCACGTCAAGGGCCAGCTAGCCATTGCAAAGTGCCTTGATCCCACGACTTTTCAGACTTCGACCCAGTTCCAAATGTACTACGCAGCTCTTTTCGACAATGTAAGGATCCCCCCGGCGAACAAGGAGCAGGAGATGATCGCTAACGTGCCCGTTCAGGGCTTGACCAATGCCTTCACGAGCACTCGATTTGACATGTCACGCGAAGCTGTCAAAGAGAAGCTCAGAGGACAGAGTGGTCTGCAGTTCGATCAGGTCATGTTCATGCTGGACGTTGTCGAGCTGCGCTACCGATCGAGTATAATGCACAGATGTCAGGAAGAGATGACAGAGAAGTGGGCTAATCTAGATAGCATCATCGCCGATGCTACCGTGCTGCTGAGCAAGTTGAGCGAATGGCGTCAGGAGCTTCACATCCAGTGTCCATACGAAGTCATCGATGCTCGTTATCCCATGCCAAAGGATATCGAACAGGCTGAGGTCTGGTCGGGGCCGCTACACATCTACCAAAAACTCAAGATAGCTCATGACTGGAACCTGCTGCGGACGTGGCAGATCTACACGATCACTGTCATCCTGCGTGCCCTCTTCTGGAAGCAGGAGCGTGCGCTTGACGAGCACAAGCAAGGCATCCAGGAGCTTCTGTCACGCTATTGCGGCCAGCTCCAAGGTCTCGTCGATGAGGTAGCTGCAGATGTGCCCTACTATCTTGGGATCCATCGCGTCAAACCGGCGGAGTTGCAACACGTTGATGACTCGAAGCTGGATGGCAGGGGTGGCCTCTCTCTATGGGTATGGCTTGTACAATGCTTTAGCATCGAAGCGCTCCCCGACTTGCAGAACCGCTGGCTGCGTGCTCGCATGCGCTACATCGGCCAGGAAGTGCATTACAAGTGGGCGCTATATCTCGCCGACAACGCCCACCAGAGTCTCATTTTCGATCGGCAGGAGGGTCACGCCGACGTGCCCCATCATCTGACTCCAGGCTTCCTAGCATCCACCGCGGCGAGAAGTCGAGGTCACGGGTGACACACAGAGACGAATGCCGCCATCTTCGATGCAGCCTCTGACTGTATCTCTTGCGGCAGCACGATGTTACTCTGTAGACCACGTAAGACCGACAAGCGGCCGGCTTCACACAAAGCAGTGTTCAACCGTTCAAGAGGGCAACACGGTAACAAACGCCAGCAACAAGCAGTGTACGAGCGAGGATAGTATCATCATCCTCGTTGCACGCCCACGACGCCGTACCATACGTAGCTGGCGCTGGTGTAGTGGGCACCGCTCTCAAGCCACTGGCTCGTCATTGGCGGCGTCAGAATCTCTTAATAGCGCCAAGCCGGCAATCAGGCACCGCCCGCGTGCGCTGCTGCGAGGAACGAGAGCCCCCCGCGAGCTGGGGTAGGCGGGCGTGGTGAGCCCCAAAAAAAGAACCAACCGAAACGACTAGCGCCATCGTCGACACGAGCTCCACGTGCGGCATCCGCCGCCCGCCCATCTCTCCCCTTGCCTCTGCTCACCTCGAGGCTTTGCTCCCACCAATTCCGACTGTCCATTGACATGTCTGATCAGAGAATCGTGCCGGGCCGAAGCTTTTTGCACTCCACAGACCTTGCGATGATCATATCGAGCAATGTGCGTTTGCTGGCCGCCGCCGCTCCACGAAACGATGCTCGTCTCGCTACCTATGGCTACGAGGCACGTCACAATCTCAGCCATGATAGCTGCATCAAATAGCGTCAAGTGAACAGCTAGAATCTTTCTTGATCCTGGCAGAACATGTCAGAATGTCAGATACGAAACCTTCTCCACTCGCATGGCAAACTCAATGGAGCTGGATGACTGCAGAGGCGCACGACCACCTGCCTCGTCCTATAGGAATCGCGGAGAAGGTGGCTGCCATAAACGTGCACCATCAGGTTGGTCTTGCGACGACTTTCCCGGGTAACAATACCATGCCGGCGCCGGCGTTGCAAGGACCAACACGACTTTAAGATTCTTGAAACGTCCGGCTCGTATTACCTTGAGTTGCTCGCTTGGGGGCAATGATCGCCGCTCGCAGAGCAGATACGAACCAACTCGCTATGCTCAGCAACGAGCTCGTACATACCTCTCCTCGCACTTGGCTGGGCGACAGAGATGGGTGATGAACACAATACTTAAACATGCGTCTCCGTCGATAGACAATACCCTTTTCTTTTCAGAATCATCAATCCTTCCAACACTAAAACAGTCCTTCACCTCGTATCCCTTGAGCAGGTCTCTAGAACTCTTCAATCCTTACTACTCCAAAGACATCAAATTTCCTACAACATGCGTTCCTCCGTTGTCGCTCTTGCTGGTCTCGCAGCCACCGCTGCCGCCATGCCCACGAAGCGTGCCTCTGCTACCGAGGTCGTGGGCTACTGGGGCAACGGTGAAGGCAAGGACTTGAAGGAGTACTGCGGTTCCGACTCTGGCATCGACATCATTGTCATGTCTTTCATCTCAGACTACGGCAATGGTGCCGCTCCCCACGGTGGCTTCAACGAGCCTTCCGAATACTGCAGCATCAACGAGGACGGAAGTGGCTCATGCAACACCCTTGCCGCTGACATGAAGACCTGCCAGTCCAACGGCAAGAAGCTCATCCTCTCCCTGGGCGGCGGCGGTGCTGGCGGCACTCTCGCGTCCGACGGTGATGGTGAGGGTGTCGCGTACAGCCTGTGGAACTCCTACGGCAACCCTCAATTCAAGGACTCTGGCGACAACAGCCCGCGTCCCTTTGGTGACATTGCCGTTGACGGTTTCGACATGGACATTGAGCGCCCCGATGGTGATGAGTACTACGTCGCTCTGATCAACAAGCTCAAGGAGTACTTTGGCCGTGACAGCTCCAAGCAGTACTACATCACCGGCGCTCCCCAGTGTGTCCTCCCCGAGGCCAACATGGGCAAGATGATCGAGGGCGCCGCTTTTGGTGAGTTTTGGCGTGTACAGACGATTCTTGAGAGTTAGCTCTAACAGACATGATAGACAAGCTGTTCATTCAGTTCTACAACAACTACCAGTCCTGCGACGCATCCAACTACGTCTACGGACCTCAGGCCGAGGGCGCTGCCTTCAACTACGATGACTGGGTCAGCTACATTGCTGGCACTGCCTCCAAGGACGCTCAGCTCTACGTTGGTCTCCCCGCCTCTGAGAGCGCCGCTGCTAGCCAGTCCTACATCAAGCCTGAGGACCTGTCCAAGCTCACCGACTACATGAACGGCAAGAGCGGTTACGCTGGCATCATGTTCTGGGAGGCCTCTGAGTCTGACAAGTACGCCTCCAACGGTGGCAAGACCTGGGCTCAGGCTGTCAGCTCGCTCCTGAAGACTGGCTCCATCTAGAGCGTCTTTCTCTCTCTCTTTCTCTCTCTCTATCTGTGTGGGGTACGGTGGATTTGTTGAATTTGCATAGACGGGCTCCGCATTTGCTGGCATGTGCGATATGATCTACATTTTAACGCTGTCTGTATGACTGTATATAGTCCCGACTGGGACTCTTTCGTATTCGAATGTCAATATCAATCACTGAAACACTTCCTGCCGGGCTTTACTTGTGCTTTTCTCATGGCTGTGTGTATGAGAGAGAGAGGGGGAGAGAAGATGACGATGGTTGTCAGTCGCAATATAAGCCTTGTGGCTTGCAGAATGGGCCAGAGCCAAGCCGAGATCGCCCGAGAGACACTTGCTGGACCGCCCCACGCGCCCTTAATAACCAGTCCACTCACCCGCCAAGATTTTTCTCTTTGACTTCACCTCTTGCGCTGTATGTTGCGACAGCGCTTCTTCGCTTGCACGGCTTGGCGGCATCCTTCAATCGTGTTGCGAGACTCGGGGGAAGGCGCCGATGGTCGGCAACGAGAGCCGCGACTCTTTGCTCGCAGCCTACTAAGACACTTCCGAGCTTTCAGGGTCGCTAGCACGTGCACCGGACATTTACTGCCAGAAAAAGCGTATCATCATGCTGATACTGTAAGAGTGACCTTGACCTGCCCTTTTGACATGGGCAACGCAAAGCAGTCAGCAAGTCGATACGGCCTGAAAGACCTAGTCGTCTGGTTGGTGAGCACGAGAGATCGACTAACCTCACCCTTGGCAGGCGGGTGACACCGCTGCCTGCACTGACTTTCTCACTTGCCTCTTTGAGCTCCCTCTTTACTCACAAGCAGTTGGAGTGCGGCCTCCCACCTACCTGTACCTACTGCATCTTTCACGCGCTTCTAGGCTTCCTCCCTCACACCCGTCACCGACTGCATCTCCATCACTACCCGACAACACTCTGGAACCTAGCCAACATGTCGGGCTCATTTCACATGTCAGAGCCTATTGCTTTGCATCCGCATCCTTTCATCCACCATCACAGCTCCTCGGAGCGCTCGCTCGATCATCGCAAGTCGCCAAAGCCTCAGAACATGCCCAAGGCCGGCAGTAGTACCGCGGTCGAGGCTTTGGAGCTCGATAGTATGGCCCGACGACCTCCTCCATCTGCTCAGGATCCGGAGGGTAGCCCCTCACACGATGCCCACAGCGATCCCTATGGCCTGTCCAAAGGCTTCAAGACCAGCTCGGAGCTGAGTTCTACAAATGAGCGGAAGCTGAAGAAGTTCTACTGCGCCCAAAATGAAAACATCGAGCGCCTGCTGAAGGACGTTGACTCTCATCGGCAGGAAGCAAAGGCCGAACAAGACGCAGACAGCTTCCAGTTGAAGACGGCCATTTGGGCGTCGCTCATTGCCAACTTTGCCCTAGCTGGCCTGCAACTCTACGGTGCCGTCTCTTCTGGCTCTTTGTCGCTGTTCACGACCACCGCCGATGCACTCTTTGACCCCTTGTCGAACATGATGCTGTTCATTGTTCACAATGCCGTGAAGAAGGTCAATCCTCGTAAATATCCCAGCGGGAAAGCACGTATAGAGAACGCTGGCAACATATCGTTCTGTTTCCTCATGTTCTCGGTATCTGTGAGTGCCTCCCGTAGCTCGTTTAGACAGTGCAGGCCGTGTCTCGTTTGCTGGCGAACAACTCTGATACTCTTTGAGCTCTAGGTCGTCCTCATCGTCGAGTCTATTCGAGAGTTGGCCGAGGGAAACGGAGGCAGAAAGCTCAGCGAGTTCCACGCTCCGTCGATCATTGCAGTCGCCATTGCCTGCTTTGTCAAAATGTGTCTCTTCGCCTACTGTCATGCGCTCCGTAACAAGTACAGCCAGGTCCGCATCCTCTGGGAAGACCATCGAAACGACATCATCATCAACGGTATTGGTCTCGCAACCAGTGTGATGGGATCTTTTATCGCTTGGTGGATCGATCCCATGGGTGCCATCTTGCTCTCGATCCTGATCGCGGCACTCTGGATGAACTCAGCCTACCGCGAGTTCCAGATGCTCGTGGGCGTGTCGGCAGACCCCGAGTACCTGCAGCTAATCACCTATATCAGTATGACTCACTCCAAGGATATTGTTGCACTTGACACCGTCCGCGCCTGGCATTCTGGTCCTCGATACATTGTTGAAGTGGACATTGTCATGGACCCGAGCGAGAGTCTTCGGGAGGCGCATGATGTCGCGCAGGATTTGCAAGACAAATTGGAGTCCTTACCCGATGTCGAGCGTGCCTATGTCCATGTCGATTACGAAACTGACCATGCCCCTGAGCACTTCTTGAAGAAGGAACTCTAAGAACTGCCAAGGGCTACGGCGGCGGCTGCGACTGCGGCTTGCAAGCTAATCGCCCATCAGGAGCTGGGAGGGTATTCACGACGTTACGGCAATTTATGGCGTTAGGGAGCAAAGGCCTGTATGTGTCAACACGCACCTCAATGGATACTTGTTACCTTGCAGCGGTACATTGACTTTCATTGCTCTGCATCATTGCAAGTAGCCTCACTTGCTAACTAGTCTATGATTATCCTAATCGAACTTGGACCAAATGACCACGATGAAGCTCTCGAGCCCAGGCTGACTACACTGAACAGCCTACCTTCTGCAGTCTTCTTTCTACCGCCCCTCAAAGCTCAAGCCCTAGGCTCCTTGCCCCCAATCTCCCGACTCTCGCGCACAAACTTCTCCGGGTGATTCCCCCCCACATGCACAGGCTGCACATCCGCCTCCTTGGCAAAAGCCTTGAGATCCTTGTACGTGACCACGCGCAGCGCAGCCTCATTCGTCGCCCCCAGATTCACGCGCGGCACCTTGTCATCCGCAGGCCCCGTGCGCGCGTCAAAGGCCTCCTTCCAGCGCGACGCACAGAGACACCAGTTATCACCTTCTTTGAGCCCGACGGCTTTGCGCAAATCGTTGCCGTGCGCGGCGCTGAAGTCGAGAAAGGCGTCTGTTACGCGGGCGGCGACGGAGTGGTTTCCTGTGTCGGTGGGGGGCACTTCGCAGAATCCTGTGCGCGTGAAGCCTGTTGGGGGGATTGCGGGAGTGTAGTTGGAGGGGGTTTGCCTAGGACTTTTTTTTGGGGAATGTTAGTTTTGGGGGATTCTTTTTGTCTTTTTTGTTCTCTATTTCTCTCTCTCTCTCTCTCTCTCTCTCTCTCTCTCTCTCTCTCTCTCTTTTTTTTCTCCTCTTTCCTACTTGAGGTTTGAAAGGGAGGAGGGGGTGTAAGGTAGGTAGGAGCTGGGCCCTTTTGAGGTGCGTCTGTGCGACGTCAAGGTAGAACAGCACAGAAGAGACCCTTGAGAAGCCCTTGGCAAGAGGGAGGACATGAGACTTACCATTCGAGGACTTGACGTTGGTCCCTAGATTCGACGCCATTTTCTTCCCTTCTTTTTTTTTTTGGCTGGTTTTTCTATCTTCTTCTTGTCCCCTTGATGACTATTGTCTTACTTTGAGGGCAGAAAGTTGGAGGTAAAGCAACGACCGGAAAGCTATGCAGGAGAGTAGATAGATGGATACAGTAGGTAGAATGCCTGGCCAAAAGTACCTTGAGTAGAGAGATAGGCAGCCAAAGTAGTGTAATACAGTAGCTATAAACGAAACTAAAAGAAAAGCACGATACACACAGCTGGAGGGTGCAGTAGGACAAAGTGGAAGCACGTCAACACAGGTCAATGCTGCTCGTGAAAGTTGCAGGTGGAGATCTAGTCGTTGATGTCATGCATTTGCAGTGGACGGCCATTTGCATTTGCATTTCCCCCCCAATTCGGGGCAAGAGTCAAGACTAGAGCCCGGACAGAAACGGGTTCTAAGGTAGGTAGGTAGGTTCAAAGCCCTGACCTCCAGCTAGAACTTGGCGTGCTTGGATGGGCTTTTGCGAGATCTGAGATCTCGATGTTCGCGCGATCTGCATGTGACTGGAGGCCTGACTCGCTTTGTTTGATATTGAGCCTCATAGGGCGGGTCTGGGCATTGCAATCCGGGGTGTCGAATACCTTGATTTTATGCCTTATGACTTTGATGATTTGATCATTGTGTCTGATTCTTTTGAGTCTTGCTCTAGACTCTGTCACCCTGGCAGAAGACATAAATGGGGCGGCGTCCCCATGTACCTAGTCCACCATTCGACACACAACGGCTTACCCCGATGAAATGAGGAAACACGTCTCGAAAAATAATCAATATTTCAACCTGGAAGTCCGAAGATGCCCAATCTTCGCAAAGTCCTGGCAAGTTGGACAGTGTACAAGTACCCCAAGATATCAGAACAACATGTGCACCCAAGCCCACAAACCATCCATACCCCGAATCCATATACACGAGCCCACCCAATCAACAATGCCCAGCCCTCAACCAAGAAGCATCTCCCGCAACGACAAGCCCAACTGATTCAGATACCCAGCCTTCCTCCTCGCTTGCTCCAACGAAGCAATCGGTGCATCCTTGACTTCGATCTTGGTAGCTTGGAACCCTTCAGCTGCATGCGCTACTTCATCGCAGATATGCCCGACCAACTCCATCTCAGACGCATGCTTCCCCGTCAACGTAGAAGGCAGCGCTTTGAACCGCACATCTGCTGCCTTGCTCTCGCCCCCGCCCTCTTCACTCTTGTAGTTTACGACAAAGCCAAAGTTGCGGAACTCGTCCGTGTGCGCGAGATTCTCAATCCACACGCCGCGCTGTAGCGACGTTATCTGCGCCAGCGGGATCTTGAGGCTGTCAACGACTCGCTCTTCTTCGTAGTCGTACCGTGCGCGGATCACGCCCGTCTCCGTCAAGAGAAGGACAACCTCTTGCAGCACTTCTGCTGCTGCTGCGGTGCTTGCGGTATCGGACTTGGAAACTGGGGCAGCGAGCACCCAACCGCCCAGCACAGACTCACCACCCATTTCATTCTTTGTGTTCTCAATCGCAAGCCTCCGATGTCGCGACACGTCAATTGCGAGATCAACGCCCTGAACACCTGCCTCAAAGTCGGAGAAGACGGTCTCGTTGACCTTGCCCAGTGAGTAATCAATCACAGCCTGTACGAAAAAGTCTTCGAAGAGATTATGGTAGTAGCGTGTCATTGTGAGCGAGAAATCCGTCCAGAGTCCTAGGTAGCTACGTTGCCTCGTACGCGTAAAGTCGCCCTTCAAGGCGTTGGAGGAGGCGTAGGCTCTCGAGATGGCATCGCCGTTGTCGGCCCAGAGACCTGCGACGGCAAGAGAGGTAGTCGATTCGGATCGGATCTTGTACGAGCTGCCTAGTAGAATCGATAGCTGTGTATCCAGCACATATTCGGCAAATGTCGATTGAACCACGTTGGTCCGGTCAAGACAATCCATGCAATTCGATCTGATGACGCCTTTTTGTGCGGTTGGAGAGTCCTTTGATACAGTGGTCCAGCCGTTCGTGTCAATGAAGAACTTGGCATCGTCGACGAGCTTCACCACGTTTTCGAATTTCATGCCCTTGCACTCGGAATGGAAGTCGAACCATGTAAAATCTAGCAGGTGGTCCGAACGTGTGGAGTTGAATGTCTCTACAGCCTTCTCGTATGCCTGACCAATAGGCTCCTCTGCACCGTGCCCATTGACCAAGGATACTGCCTTCACATTGCCGTACTTCTCGGACAAATTGTCAATGTGCTTTGCGAAGGCCTGTGAATTCGACTTTGCGGAGCCTGTTAGAACAGGGACTGGCTTTAGAGCGTATGGTGATTGTGTGTAGAAGAGGGGAATGGACCCTCGAACTTGTACAAACGACGATACTGGAGCGTCGTCGCCGGCCGTAAGTATTTGCTCGGTCTCGACAGCATTTGCTACATTGCCATCATCATTGATCCCGCGGCGCAGATACCGCAGACCCGGGCGGCGGATGGATCTTCTTGATATGAGGGTAAGTTGTACGGTGCGCGTGCCCGATTCTGTGTCTGTCGTAGCCGCTGCATCCAAGCTAGTCGTAGTCGCTGAGTCGGGCGGCTCCTCTTTCGTTTCCTTGCTGATGCATATTTCTCGCTGACCTACGAAGCCTTGCATGACTGGGAGCATATACTCTGTCAGACCCGCATCTGCGAAAGCAGATTGCAAATGTTGGTTGAAATAATACTGCGCGGAAAGGATTCAGTATATGAGTAATGCCTTTCAGCACCAGTACCCATCGAGCCACGACACTTACTTCATCATCTGCGCGCTCGTGAAGTTTGCCATCCTTTGCCGGCAGCCCGGAAGCTTGTTGACGCCGGGTCAGATCAAAATCATAGGCAAAGAAAAACGTCTTTCTGCAAGACAAAAGCGTCAGTATAGTCCGTGCCTCGTTGTCGGCGATGCTAAGAGCTGACTTACGAGGCGAACAGAGTCCTCAAAGTGCGCGCGATCTTGGGAAGGAGGACCTTGATGCGCTGATCAGCAGCTGGAGAGAGCGAATTATCTAGCGACAACCTTTTGGCATCCACGGCGGTGTCTCCAGGTTGGGGGGCAACTGCAGCCACTGGACTGGATAGCAGACCGGGAAGACCCAGATTGCGACGCTGTCCATTTGTCCAGCCCAGACGAGAGAAGAAACCGTCAGCGAGCAAGCCGTACTTGCCCCTGTGTGCAATGACTTCTTCTGCTATGCTGGGCTCTGGGCTATTTCGCGGACGCAAAGCTTGTGAGAGCCAGTCCTCGGACAGGTCGGAGGCATCTTCGACGTCTTGGTCCTCTTCGGTGAAAGAGCTCGGAGAGCGGAGGGCGAGTTTGACAGCATCTCTGGCGACGCTATAGCTGTGCAAGGGGATCACGTCTACATCGGATATCTCGTATGCGGGCTTCTGCCACAGACTGGCTACTTTTCGTCGGTCACGGATTGTTACGAGGAAGCTGTAGGGGGGCAGCCTGAAGATGCCTGGGGAGGAAACGTCAGACTATGTGCACCGAAGATTGTTCTCATTGCTGGCTGACCTATTATGCCATGAGCGTGCAGTCGATGGTCTTGGTCGACGTTGTGACGCTCTGCTGGTCTCTCGGTGACCTCCGCGGAGCCGTAGGCTATGTGAACTTCTGTGGCGTGCCGCCGAGCGGAATGAGCTTGTAAGACGACTCCATTTGCTGCGACGAGAACGGTGATGCTGCGCAGCAAGGTCATCTTGAGTGAAGAGCGAGGGAGAGGATGATGCGTCGCTCCCACTGTGGACGATGACGACGATTTGGATGGGATGGGACGCGCTAGCCGGTCGACAGGCGCGTGCCAACCCCAGGTTGTCGCATGGCCATTCTTGGTCACAAGCAGCGCGCTGCTGCCGAGCAGTGCACAAGCCGAGAGCAATTGCCCTTGTGGCTCTGGACGATGCTCGAGTGGACCTGGCGCAGTGCCGTGGGGGAGATCCGAACTAACGGGACATTGCACCGCGATTGTGACAGGGAGGGAGGGGCCGAAGACACAAAGACGTACTAATGATACGGTACCGCGGCCACTCCCAGCCTCAGGCACGAACCTCAACCCCAATGGAATCCGTCCCGCCTGTGCTCTACACGAGAGCCGCCTCGCTCACCTCCTCAGTGTCAAGATGGAATTGATGAGTCTGCCGAGTGAGCTGTTCCTGCTGATCCTCGAGTCATATGTCTCGCTGGCATCCCCACGTGAAATCGTCCTGGCCACTCGCGTGAATGCGCGCTTCCATGACCAGCTTCGAAGGCTGTTGATTTGCTCTCGACTCCTGCTCTACTATGGACACGAAGATCCTTACTACTACTATCCCGTCGACCTTGTCGCGCATGCTGTGCTATACGATCTGCGCAACGAGTTCATCTTTGATCCCAACATCTCCATCGGCCTGGACAATGCTCTGAGAGCAACCAGGCCTGACCTTGAGCCGACCTCGGAAGATGCCCAACCGCTGAGACTTGCTCTCTGCAAGGCTTTGGTTCGCCATCACTCCATAGACAGGATCCTTCGGACCCTGGGAAAGAGGCGAACGTATAGTATTCACGACCCTCATTGGGACGATTCGGATCAATGTCATGCCATGGCGGCAGCCGCAGCTCTTGGAGACGTGCTTGCTCTGCGCCGCTTGCTGGCAAAAGGTGCAGACCTATCAAAGATAAGCTCGCTCTTTGGAAACCCGCTCGTAGCTGCTGCCACCGCAAACCAGACAGCAGCTCTGGAGCTACTTTTCGATGTTTCTCTTGAGATCTCGGAAGCCAAGCCCATGTACCATCCCTGTCTATGCCAGGCTGCTTATCATAGCGCAACTGATGCTGTTGGCTTTCTGCTATCCTCACGCTTTGCCGCTTTTCAGCGGGATCCAAGTGTCTGGTCGAGGGCATCCAGTTCCTTGGTGTCTGTTCTTCCGAATGGACTGAACAGGCCAAGGCTGACTTCCAGCAACGCTACGACTGCCTGTTTTCAGGAAGCCTTTGAGTGGGCTGCATTTGGCGGAGACCACAGATCGTGTGCCATGATCTATCCGTTCATTGACATTCCCGCGCGGAGGGCTTGTCTCGATCTGGCTCTCACCCGTGCTTGCCAAGTGGGCCGAGACAAGGTCGTCACCTTCCTGCTATCGGAAGGGGCAATACCTTCGATGACTCCGGGGAGGGAGAACCATCTCACTTGGAGCATCCAGAGCTTCTCGCCCAAGGTGGTGCGTCAACTGCTCCGGCACAATCCAGCCGCCGCAAATTGCACTGAAATCCCTTTGCGAGGCTCACCTCTGCAATTGGCGTGTCGATTTGACGACACGAGCATCTTACACATGCTCATTGACGCTGGCGCAGATCTCACAGGTCGAGCATCAGGGGCGCATGCGCCTAGTACGGTGCTCACAAAGGCAGCATGGGAAGGTCGTCGCAATGCGGTAGAAGCGCTCATCGCACGCGGTGCTGACCTCGAGCTCGACGCAAATGGCTTGCTAGCACTATGCAGTGCAGCACGTGCAGGCCATCTCTCAATCGTCCAACATCTCGTCTGCGATGTGGGTATGGACGTCAATGGCATCCATGGATCGGGGGAGCAGACGCGGCAATCACCTCTTGGAGCTGCGCTTTCCAGCGATCGTGGTGTTCAGACGGCCAAGTTACTTCGAGAGCATGGTGCGGTCGTATCAGTGTGGGAGCCATGCTCGTTGTATGGCGCGTAGACGCTGGTCCAGGGCAGTAGTGCATGGTCCTCCTCTGCATGTTGCATGCTTCTCCCGACTTTGACACTCTACATCGCGACCAGGCACAATGAATAGTCCCCTCTTTCCAAGATGTCCACTGCTTTATACGCATGCAGTTGACGATGACTAAGACAGAATGGGTGGAAGCCCCTTCTCGCTGCACCACTGGCCGGGGCTGGTCGCGACGTTCTGTCGGCGATGCTCGCAATGTTCACAACTGTTTCTGTCGCATCCTCTTGAGGCCGAGCTGGTGTCATATGGCGTGACAGCTCTTGGGGGACCAACGGTTACCAGTCCATGGACACGGCGCTAGCCACATTGATCGAATGCTCGCTTTGCTATCACGGCTACCTCTTGTGAGCTGCGTAGTGTAGGCGGACTTTGGCAAGACGAGGACAGATGATCAAGACTGCCACAGTTCTGATTCTAAGAGCAACGACCAATCGAACGCAGTCTCAACCATCACTCACCACCTGCTCCATTGCCCCAGGATGTGTTCGCGTCGATGGCGGAGTAGTGCGCTGGGAATATGAGGATGACGTGGGGCAGCTGGAGGGCGACTACGACCGGACGAAGCGACGCTGGCCGTCTTTATTCCTTCCTTCGTGCGAACACTCACCCTCCTCCAAGCATCTTAGGAACAGAACAAAATGACCTCTCTCGTCAACGCATTTGGTAACGCTTCCGTCGCCGAGAACGACACTGTACACGATGGGCCCCAGGATAGCTGGCATGGTGTCATCAGCAAAGACGGACCCTTTACACCTGACACGGATCGCTATCACCTTTACGTCGGCCTTTTCTGCCCATTCGCCCATCGCGCCCTGCTGGTGAGGCAGCTACGAGGCCTGGTTGATACCATACCTACTACCGTTGTTAAGCCTTATCCTAAAGGTGACGACAATGGCTGGCCCGGATGGCGCTTTCTAAAAGGAGACGAGGAGTACCCAGGTGCTGAGCAAGATCCGCTGTTCGGTTCCGAGTATCTCCATGAGATATACTTCAAGGACGACAAAGAGTACAAGGGCAGATACAGGTGAGCTTGCTCATGGTCATGATTTGTCATCTTTTGACCTGTACAGTGTGCCCCTCTTGTGGGATAAGAAGACCAATCGGATAGTCAACAATGTAGAATCATATTTCGATACTTCTGGTGTATATGCTGAACATGAAATAGGAAAGTGCCGAGCTCCTGAGATGGCTTCCGGCCGCATTCGATGGTGTTGTGCCCGGGAACCTCGATCTGTACCCGGCCCAATTCAGAAGCGAGATTGACGAGATCTCAGACTGGTTGCAGAAACACCTCAACACGGGGTAGGTGACACGAAGGTTCAGGCGAAGAAGTCACTACTGACAGTGCTCTGGACCAGCGTCTACAAAGCAGGCTTTGCACCCGATCAAGCCGCGTACGACAAAGCCGTTCCCTATGTCTTTGCGGCCCTGAACAAAATTGAGGCCATCATCCACGCTCGGGGAGGACCATATGTCCTTGGAAAGCATCTTACTGAGTTGGACGTGCGCCTCTACGTCACCGTGATTCGATTCGACGTCGCGTACGTACAGCATTTCAAATGCAATCTTGGTACTATCAGACATGACTATCCTGTACTCCATGCATGGCTTCGAAACCTATACTGGAATGTCAAGGGCTTCAAGGAAACTACCAATTTCAAGCATATCAAGGAAAATGTGAGCGAGTCAATTCGGCTTCCTTGAGCATTGCGATTGACGGGCATTATAGTATACAAAGAGCCACGCTGGCATCAACCCTCGATCAATCACCCCACTCGGGCCATACCCTGACATTGAAATTTCTGAATCAGCATCACCGGATTTCCCGTCGTTGATCCCTGGGAGAATTGACCATCCTGCGGTTGTGGAGGCTGAAAGAGATTTTTGAGCGTGTTAGCAATCACAGTAGCAGACATGTTGCCGTACCGATTGGCCGTCGCGGCCGACATCCCCTGCTGTGCCGATCCCAGCCGCGCCGCATTGCACAAAGCAAGCGCGGAAGCGTAACGACGAGATATTGGCTGTTCCTTCTCAATTTAAGCGCTCCTCATCTGATGCTGTTTCAGGTACCCATGGATACTTTCGGGTGGCACTTGTTTACCCTGACTCATCTAACATACTGCGATAGGCGCTCTACACTATTCAGTAGCCGACGCCGTTTCAAGGCAGCGCTCGAGCCTACAGGCCAGTCAGGCCTTGCCAGATCAAACACGTGTGTGACATGGCTGCATCCCAACTTTAACCGCACCTTGCCGCTCAGCACTGCGGGCAATTTGCTCCCTGGGTGGAGCTCAGACCTCGATAGATCTGCGTATCAAGGCCTTCCTTGCTTCACTCGCAACCGTTCTTTACTCCAGGTGCACTCATTGAATCTGTGCTCCACATTCCTTAGAGACAAGCTCTACACATTCATTTGTCGGTTCAGGTGGATCTCTTCCATTCGTGCCTCGCATAACCTGCTGCTATCTGATCAAGATGCACGCTACTTTGCTAACTCTCTCTTTTTTGCTTGCAGGAATAGTATCTGCAAGCCTGTCTGGATCTGTAGGCCCGTTGACGACGGTGCGGCAGAAGGCTGCGGTTAGGACCTGCAACATCCTGAATTATGGTGCAAAGGCAGACAACATTACGGACATTGGACCAGCTATCAGTTCAGCCTTCAAGGCCTGCAGACTTGGCGGCGTACGACTTGTCCCTGTCTGATACCGTCGCCTGTATTAACACTGAGAATAGGTCGTATATGTGCCTCCGGGACATTATGCACTGTCAACCTTCCAAATGCTCAGCAGGTTCGTTGATTATTCTGTCACACCTCTACTTTGAATCGCTTCCGATTAACAAGCTGTCATGATCAGTGGCACCGCCTGGGCTTTCCAGCACGATGGAATCATTACTCGCACAAGCGGGCACACCAATTCCTCTAACGAGAACATGATTTTTGTAAAGCACTCGCAAGACTTTGAGTACTTCAGCTCAAATGGCAAAGGCGCCTTTCAGGGCTTGGTGAGTCTATTCGCGCAATCGATACCCCGTTTTTCTTTTGATGAAGTCGCTCACCAGACTCTCACAAAACAGGGCTATGAATACCACATAAACGACAACTGGTATGTCTTGATTCGTCCTTGATTCGTCCATGCATCTCTGCATACTTCTTGTGGGGCATGTTCACTAATGTTGCGTCCTCTAGGAAGGGACCTAGACTCCTTCGATTCGAGAACGTGAGCGACTTCAGTTTTCATGATGTTGCCATGGCCGATGCACCTTCATTTCATTTCGTCTGTGCATCATGTGGGAATGGCGACATTTACCGCATTGCTATTCGTGGTGCTGATCATGGTTGGTTCTTGTCTTTGCCCCTGGAGAAGCACATCTGGCTCACACGACGAACGCAGGTGATACAGATGGTGTTGATGTCTCGGTACGTTTGAGCGCTGGCCATGTGAGAATATCTCACCATGACTGACAGATTCCTTACAGGGTACCAATGTTCACGTCCACCATGTGACGGTGACCAACAGAGATGAATGCGTCACCGTCAAATCACCTGCGCAGAACATGCTCATTGAGAACATATATTGCAATTGGTCAGCCAAGAATTCCCCAAAGTACAACATGAAACTGACAGCTACTAGGTCGGGTGGCTCAGGCATCGGCTCCATGGGCCCTGGCACAACCATAACCGATATAACCTACCGCAACGTTTACACGCGAGGTGGCAATCAGATGATGTTGATCAAATCAAACGGCGGCTCAGGGCTCGTTAGCCGCGTGACGTTTGAGAACTTTGTCGGAAAAGGCTCGGCCTACGCCTTTAGCATCAACCAGGCCTGGGAAGACAGAGTTTCTGGCAATGGGGTGCAGCTGGAAAACTTGACAGTCAAGAACTGGATAGGCGATATCCGCACAGAAAATGGGCTAGCAAGACCGTCTATCAATATCCTTTGCGACGACGCGGTGCCTTGCAAGGGCATCGATATCGTGGACTTTGCCGTTTGTCCTCAATCGAACAAGAAAACTGCCTGGAAGTGCAAATCTGCCTATGGTATTGGATCCTGCCTGAAAGACGGCAGTATGGCAAATCTCGATAGTGCAAGTGAGTCGCACCTGTTTTTCTGTTTTCCTTCCTGCACCACGCAGCCCTTGGTTTGGCTGCAAATGCAAATCAGGAGGCCATTATGGCAAAGTTCTTTGAAGCTGATGTGTATTCAAACAGGTTATCCCGAAGAGATCCAGAACAGTACCTGCACTTCTCGTCGATCCCGTGCGAGTCTGGAAACTGATTTGGCAAGCAACGTATGGGGCACGACAAAATTCATACCCATCCCCGAAATTCCAGACGTCTACTTCCCCGACGTTAGCTTCGCAAACTGAGTCGATGTGAGTGCTGAGGGGTAGCTGCGGCCTGCCCCGTTTATTGCTTCACACGATCAATTTGCACGAGTACTCCTCTCCACACGCAAGATTCTCGCAGGTCCTTGCCAGTTCTCTCCTCGAGCAAAGACCTTCTCTCGTTGGAATGTTGAGCGACTTCGCTACCTGCCGGTTCGAGAGTATATTCAATTCTCTTGTATCATTCATAGCTTGCATGTACGATTCGAATGTACAACATCCAATATGTCCCCATGGTACTTGCAACTTTGTCATGGAAAGCAGCAGTATCTTTGCACATTGCAAGCTCGACATCAAGAGTCTCTAGCTTATCACTCGTCACTACTCTCGATGGAGCATGCTGTACGCGCGCTGATTGTAGCCACACGGATTTAGACCCGACCTGCTTGAAGCACACGCGCTGAAGTATCTCTATTTCATACGTGCTCGCTAGGTACCGATCGCACTATTAAGCACCGACCTCAGCCTCTTCATCTGCACCATTTCTCAATTCCATAGTGGAACTGCGTAACGTTATTTCGCTGAAAAGGCACACAGCTTACGTAGCATGTTATACAGAATATTATTATGCCGTACGATACTCTGAAATGTACGTTAGACGACACTACAACGTACCGTACTGTCCCTTTTCAGCCCATACCAGGTACATACCTACCTAGGTACCTAGGTAGTCGATCGAGCGCACAGGTACGAGAAATCACAAGGCTCAATTCCAAAAGTAGAAAATGGTAAACGACTTTGAAACGATTGACAGATGAAACAGTAACAAAAGCAGCATGGACAAGTCGAGAGCAAAAGGTTCAAGGTTCAAGGTACGAGGGTGAGCTGTAAATACCGCGCAGTATTGTACAGTAGGGCACTTTACGAAGTATACCTTGCTGCTTCGTACTGCCATGCCCTGTGCCTGGCGGCAATCTACTTTTTACTTACAAGTCCATGCATGGATAGCCGCTGGAGGAGAGGAAGAAGCATAGGGGCTATTAATACCTCGTACAGACACCTAGTACAAAGGGGTTTATACCTCGCACCGCATGTGTGTATCAGGACAGCGGGGGACTGCTGGCCTCATCCGAGACCTGGTGTCCACGGCTGCTTGATCTGATCGTGAGATGCTGCAGTTATGGGAATACTCGGCTATTGGCATCGTACTAGCTGTCTACCTAGGTTACTGCCCTGCAATATACATTTGTACCTAGCTAGCTAGACCCTCGAGGTCAGACTTTGAAATTTCAACACCATCAGACTGTGTCGTCCTCCACGCTTCCCGTCAGATTCCCTCGCCTATTGTCCCAGTGCTCGATGCACGTGGATGTCTTCACTCTGACTCGTGATTCTGCGACCGACTGCATCCCGTCGTAGCTTTCTAGGTCATGCCCTTGGTGCATGCTCTGGCGCGTAGTCCGAGACGAGGACCGGTCTCAAGCCCCTGTTGCTTCGGATCTTATCCCCACCCGACCCAGACTCTTCAGCCGCACTATCGTGAGCGAAGTCACCGTTGCCGTTGCGATCCAATGCAGCGGTACCTCGCATCTGGGAACCGGAAACGGCTGGGGTTCTGACGGGCAGTGGGTATTCTGTGAGAATGGTAGGGTGGATACTCGCTACTGACAAGGCTGGTTGAGTGGTAGCAAGAATCGCGGGATTCAGCAGTAGGGTCTGCGGTGCACTCTGCGCTGCCGTCGACAGAGACGAAGCGCCCGAGTCAGAGATTGGTGGCGAACTTCCCACACCGACGACGCTTTCAACACGGCCGAGTCTCGTGCTCAGGCCGAGTAGGTAATACAAGAAGTTCTTGACGGTCGATGCATCGCTGCTGCTAATGGGAAGCGATTGCGAGATTGCAACGGGGTCTGGCGTGGCTGCCGCGCCGCTGGATGCGAGCGCGCTTGTCGCGGTTGCTGTGACCAACGTGGATGGGACAACCTTGACTTCAGAAACTGGAGAGTCTGTTGCTTGCCTTGATTTGGCCTGGCGAATTTGGTGAAAATGGTGAGCGTGGTAGGGCATTCCTCGTGCAAGATGCGCCGAGAAGATGGGCGTTGCCAGGAGAATGAGAAGGAAAGGGAGGGTGATGAAACCGGCGGGTTGCATTGCTGATGTTGATCGGAGCGTGCAGGACGAAGCAACAATCTGCAGCCGGAGCAGTAGCGTTGATTTGTGCTTACGATTATGAATGACGGAAGGGACAAGAGCAATCACGCCCGGTGATTGATGTTGACGGAATGCTGTAGGATCAGGAACAGAGTAGGCGCATTGGCTTCGGAGAAGGCAGGTTCGTCTCTGGCGCCAGGCTGAGACTGGAGTTATGCTGAAATACGAAGGTGCAAGAGCGACTGCTGAAGGAAAGATCAATCGGCAGAGATGGCTCAACGATGATGCGATGCAGATACAGTAGCAGTCGTGGAAAGGACAGTGAAGTGGCTGGGCAGACTCGAGAATGCTCCAGATCATCTGCTCAGCCTGTGGGCTTCACAGCGTGGCCGGAGCCGGTTTGCTGTTCTGAACGGCAATGCGTGAAAAATTCCTCAGACAGTGGAATGCGCTGTCCGGAATGCTACCTGTGCAACAAGTGTGTTATCATGGAAAACAGTATGCTAGCATTATTGCGCGCCTCACCTGATGTACTTATTTATGCTTCTCTACCCCCCGCCGCGCTTGGACGGACCCAATCCATATGGCAATACATAGGCCGTAAATTCAAATTGATTCCTGTCCCTTTACCCTTTACCGTGCGCCTGGTGATCGTATGCGTCGTTGCCATCCGGTGGACCTACGACACTTACTCATACGCCACACGCAGATGATTCATGAGATTGACCAAAGTAATGGATCATCTCGTCTAGTCATTCTGCAGCTCGTTATCCAGTCCAAACAGATAGCGAAACTCACGCACCCCAAGACGACCCATGTCTCGCGACGCATTTTCGTCAAGCGCCTCGTTGACAAGTCGACGCTTCTTCTCTTGCAGATCAACAATGCGATCCTCTACAGTCTCACGTACCAGTATACGGTGGACCTTGACTTCGCGAGTCTGACCGATCCGATGAGCACGGTCGATAGCTTGCTCCTCGATGAAAGGATTCCAGAATGGATCAAGTATAATGACGTGAGACGCGCACGTCAGATTGAGCCCAGCGTTCCCAGCCTTTAAGCTGATCAGCATTACCTTGATGTTGCCGTGTTTGTAAAAGTCTTGCACGGCCTCGTCACGCTCGCTAGGCTTCATGCTTCCGTCGTAACGTCGGTACCCGAAGCCTGAATCAACCATTGGGATCTCCAAAAGATCCAAGAATGATGTAAACTGGCTGAAGATGATGATCTTTTCTGAAGCATCATGCTCGGTAATCTCGTTGACAAGTTCCATCGTCTTGTCGATCTTTGCGCTGGATCTAAAATCCTTACGCAGACGCTTGATGTATTTGTTTCTTGCGGCAGCATTTCGCAGACTAGCTTTCTTGAGATCAGCGAGAGTTTGTTTCTTCTTTGTCGATTTGTGGCCTCGGGTAGACCCCTCAGGCTCATCTTCAATAGCTTCATGGCCAGCCTTCGATTTTCGAATAGGCTTTTTCTGGGGTTTTGCTTTGCTCTTCCCCTTGCCCTTGCTCCTGACACGCAATGCTTTTGACTTGGGGATGAAGGGAGCATCTTTGTCCGAGTCGGCAGCTTCTGCATCTGCAGTCTCTGTGTCCCCGGCTTCAGATTCTGTCTCGCTCACCGTTTCGTCATCATCATTGACAATGAAGTCGCGAAGATCGCCATTTGATCTGGTGTCATCATCATCGTCATCACTCTCCTCTTCCGAGGAGTCGCTCTCATCGCTGATGCGGTTGTTTTCTTCCACAGTTCCCAGCATGCCATCCATGTACTTCTCAGGTAGATGAACTTTCTTGAAAATGTTGTACGACAACACTTTCGCTGGATGCACATCAGCTCGACACTCAGGGCATCGAGCCTTGAAGACTTCGTCATCTCCGGTGGGGGCCTGACTTGGGTCTGTCAATCGCGCAAAGCATTCAGCGCAGACATCGTGACCGCAAGGAAAGAATATGGTAGGGTTTTCTGTTCCATCCATGCAAATCGGGCACTCAAAGGCATCATTGGCCTCTTTGATCATCCGAATCTTGTCGTCTGCGAGTTGCTTGGCCAGATCTTCCATGGCATCGGTTGTCAATTCTGACCCTTCTATGGTGTCGTATTCGCGAATCAAGTTTGGGTGATCGCAAGCTTGGCGCAACCGAAGAAGGAGTACAAGTATGACGGCATAGTTCTTCAGAGTAGTTCCCTTCTTCAGATAGCGATTGGCGGTAATGCGAGAACGACCCTCCAAAGCGCTGTAAAAGCTCTGTTGTGCCTCATCGAACACTGCATGGACTACTTCCGTGGATCGCGACGGGAGGTCCTTAAGAATCGGCTGCCCATCGATTAGACTTTTCTTCGTGCGACGGAGGAGGAGGGCCTTGAGTAGGGCTTGAAGACACTTCATCGCCCTATCTCGTATCTTGTCGAGCCCGTTTTGTTTTGACAGTGGGGTATTGATGTCGTTGGCAAACTTGTTCCACTCGTTGTAAGGCTGAATCTTGAGAAAGTGAATCAGAGACCACAGCTCCCTAACATTGTTCATCATCGGTGTTCCTGTCATGCAAAGTCTGTGTTTAGCCTGTATTAGATATGCAGCTTTGGCGCCTCGAGTGTTGTGGTTTTTGATGCATTGTGCCTCGTCGATGATGACTCTCCAAAATTTGCATTTCTTGCCGAGAATGGAGAGCTCATCTCTCCTTGTCTCAACGTACTGCGGATTCTTCCTTATCTTGACATCAAGGTCGTCTCTTTTTTTCAATTCACTGCCAACCTTTCCGATGGTGGTGATTACAACGTCGTGCGTCGCGAGCTTTGCATAGTCAGCCCTCTTTTGACCGTGGTAGATGAAGACACTGAGCTTGTGGCCAGGCTTGACTTTGTCATTGAGTTCACGCTCCCATTGTCTCATCAGAGCCACAGGGCAGACGATGAGCGTTGTCTTCACAGCTCGATTGGGGGACGGTCTTGACATAATAAGTCCAATAGCTTGAATTGTTTTTCCCAAGCCCATGTCGTCTGCAAGAATGGAGCCTTTGTTGGTCCCTTCTTCCTGCTGTTTCAACCAAGTCAGCCCGAGTCGTTGATGCTTCATCAGCTGCACGCTCATGGCGTTGGGAGTCTCTAAGCGGGCCTCCTCTTCAAGTTCTTCGTCCGGTCTGATGTTGGCTAGCAGCTTCTCCAGCTCCTCTCTAGTCTGCTTGGGGTCTGCGTAGCCATGGTCATAAGCAGACCGCCGTGCATAGCTGGGAATGGCCAATTCTTCATCGCTATCAATGTAGCCTCCATATATTGGTCGTGATGGTCCATCGAAACTGTGCAGCGTGTCGTAGCCTGAGCTTGTGCGATCAATAGCACTGGACATCCAGTCATAGTGGGGCTGTGATAGAGTCGAAGAGTCACTGATCCTCGACGACGGTACACCAAGAGTGGTTCCATACATGGACTGCCCTGGGCGTGGTACATCGTGGGCAGCACCAGAATAGGAAGTTGACGATGGGTAAGCGCCTGGTACACTGTAATCAGATGCACCTGGCTGATAGGATCTCACACCATCGCCATATGAAGGCCTGTGCGAAAATGTGATACCGGAAGATCGCCATCCACTGTGTTCCGAGGGTGCACGGAGTGATGATATAGGAGGGAGCATAATAGGGTTGGAAACAGGAGAAGGTTCATAGACACTAAGGTGTCCTCCACGTCCCCCTGTGACCGCTTGACCGGCGCCGATTGGGTTGGATCTGGAGTCACTACGCGGAGAAGAGGTTGGTGGGTGACTTTGAAAGCTCCAAGTTGGCGCTGCCTGGGTTTGAGTGGCGGATGCGTTTCGTGACGCAGGTGGACTCACAGAGCGTCGGTGATATCTTCCGTTGGTCCCAATCATGGCCTGCGACATATAGCTCGACGAGGACGCTCGACTCAGCGACGCAGTTTCAGGGCTCCTCCCTTCCTCAGAAAGCTTTTTTGCCAGTTCTTCATCGGCCTTTTCCTTCGCGTATCGTTCCTCCAACATGCGTTGGGTATCCATCATACGCTTGCGTTGCCTCTCTCGTTCAAAGATCTTCTCGTCCTCGTCGCTAGAGTCAGACTCATCTGAAGGGGTGCTCATGGGAGAGCTCTCATCAAGTCTAGGAATCTTACGACGAGCGGGAGAAGCGTCAGTAAGGGTGTTTTGGCGTGCGTGCTTTCTGTGTTCGGATTTGTGACCCTGGCCAGTCTCCTGGTATGGTCGCACAAGTGAGTGATTTCTCGAAGGAACATTGGCGACGCTGTACTCGGACTGAGCGTTCCTCGCAGTCACTGGCGGCCGAGGCGCCTGCTTGCTTGCGATCCAGCTCTCTAGAGTACGTTTATGATTCTCATAGTTCGTTATGCCTGCCTCAATATAAGATTTTGAATGTCCAGACTCCTGCAAGATCTCGATCAAAGTGTCTTGAAGGTCCAGCGCCTCTTGAAGCTCAGCCAGTGGCCGATCACGGGTGGTGTCGAGTGGAACATCTTCCCAGATGCTCCAAGTATTCATTGTTACGATACGCACGCATTCGGCTGCTCTCTCTCTCTCTCTCTCTCTCTCTCTCTCTCTCTCTCTCTCTCTCTCTCTCTCTCTCTCTCTCTCTCTCTCTCTCGGGGGGTACGATGCAAATATGACTACGATAGGAACGTCGAAATGTGGGGAAGTGATGTGGCCATGGACAGGGCGATGGCGTCGCAAAGGACTTTTAGCAAGGACAAGATCCTAGAGGCTGCGCGAAAATGGCAGGTAGTGAAGAGGCGCTCGATGGTCGCAGGACCAGCCCGAACGTGCGCACAACGCAGGCAGAGAAGGCTGCCTCAAGGCAGCGTGAGTGCTACAGCGTTTGCCTGTTTGACGCCACGACGCGTGGTGGTTTCGTGAAACGTGAAAAGCGGCGGAAAAGTTTCCCGACGATAGCCAGGTGCTCGTTCGGGCACGTGCCACATCGCTTCCACGAGGCTGTGGGGGCGTGCTCAACGACGTCGATTGAGACATGATTATGCCAGTCCCGGATATGCGTGCACCGAATAGAGCCACAGTCCTAATGATTTGAGCAAGGCGCCTCCAATGACTTTTTTTGGCAGAGCATAGCGAACACCCATTGGCACCACATCTCCATGGTTGGAATGCCATGCGCAAGCGAGGCCAGCTGCAGGTACACTGACAGTCTATCACTGTATGAGAGGAGACGCAATTTCTGGAACGGAAAACGCGATCAAGGCAGGCACAGGTCTACATAGACTAGAAATCGGGTGACGTGAGCATTCCGGGCGGGTCTACAAATAGCTTGCGCGTTGGACATCATTGACCAGGTCCGCGTTGATGAGGATCGAGTATTCAGCTTCAACGTCTGATGTCTTGCTAATGAGCATCACATGTCCGGTCAAGAGGCGGACGTTTACATCTGTACAGCAAGACGGGAGTAGAGACGCTTTATTTCTATCTTATGTTTCGCTCTTCATCCGCTTTCTTTCCAAGTATGGAGTAGTGTGTAAGTTAATGCTGGGTCGCTATGCAAGAAGTGTGTATGCAATGAGAAGCGTTGCGGAAAAGACAATTGGTAATAGGAAAAGTCAAGAGGTACCTTGAAACGACTGAAACAGAGCAAAGGGGATGCTTTTGGCTGCGAGCTATGCACGCCTTTGTTATCCCCTTCCCCCAGCGGGCGGTACTGGATGACCATTGGCAACGGGCGCGATAGGTGGGTCGTATTGACGTCCGTAGCCATGCTCATCATCGTACTCTAAGCCCCCTCCTTCGTCGTCGTACTCATCCTCGTCATAGAACTCCTCGCCTTGACTATCTCCATCCTGTGCTGGCATGTTGTCGTAGTCTTGGTCATAGTGTTGGTTGGTGGGCGGTGGCACAGTCGCTCCCTTTCCGTTACCTTTGCCTTTCCTGTTCTTTCGACTTTTGGCTTTGGCTTTTTCGAGCAGACGTCGTCGTTCCTCGGCGGCCTTGCGCTCTTTGCGGTCCTTGATCTCGTATTGTCGCACAAGAGCGACCGGAGGTTTGCCCCATATGGC
The DNA here is from genome assembly GCA_023512835.1 of Taxillus chinensis. Taxonomy (NCBI): domain Eukaryota; kingdom Viridiplantae; phylum Streptophyta; class Magnoliopsida; order Santalales; family Loranthaceae; genus Taxillus; species Taxillus chinensis. Next base: position 42,762 of record JAKCVP010000032.1, read on the forward strand.
CTCGTATTCACAGAATTCGCATATCCAGATGTCTTCTTTGCGGGGCGGATGATGATAGTTGTCAATATCCTTCTGAAGCTGACGTTGGCGTGCAGCAGCAGCATACTCCTGCTCTGGTCGTCGTGGTCGACGAGAACGTGGCGTGCTTTGTGGTGCTGGAGCTTGACCTTGTGAAGCACGCTGAAACCCACTGTCGAGGATTTTCTGGGAAGTCTGCTGTCGCACAGTTTGCGTCCCCTGCGACGCCATAGCTCGCGCATCAGGCAACGCTGTCTGGGAACGTGCCTGGCCCATGGTAGGTGGTGGTGGATTCAATCCCATTCGATTCGACGAATTCGACTTGCATTCAAAGGTAAAGTCCTTTGGCTGTGATGCTGCATGTTGCTGTTGCCGCTGCAGAAGACTGACATTCTCTTGGCCTTTGGAGCTCACAGAGGTGTGGCGCCTTTCGGCGTTAGCAATCGCAGCTGATATAATGCCGTGGTCGCCGGAATCTGATGCTTAATTAGCCGTGCTGAACCCTCTTTGCAGATTCGATGGGAGTCCTACCAGGGCTCTGATGAGCCGTAGCGGCGTTCCAGTCTCGCTTCATCTTGTTCCCCGCAATGCCAGCATTAGGATTAGAGCCGTTCTGAGACGCTCCTAGCGGTCTCCGTTCGCCATTTGGTCTGACTGGTTGTCGGCCATAACGACCACGCCCCGCTCCAGAGATTCCTATGCCAGAGCCCCCTTGGATCGGAGAGTCGGTGGAACCATTTGCTTGGGAAGAGGTATGTGGATCGATATGGCTAGCATCGGGCGCGAGACCATCTGGACCCAATAGCCCTGATCCTGCCACAGGTATCTTCCGCTTTTTCTTATTATTCGTGTTTTCGAACGACTCATAACCGTCCGCTGAAGATGTCGAGGAGTGCCCGTGAAAGTGAGACTGGCGCGATACCCATCCTGAGGGTGGACGGGCCTTACCCTCGTCTTCTTCGTCTGTTTCAGGCTCGGATATCTCCACTCCACATGCACAGGCGCGCTCCTCGTGACTGTCATCATGATGCAGGTGGTCACCGTCGCCGTGACAGTATATCGCAGAGTTCCCTACTTGGCTTTGCGGCGACCCAAACATAGATGGTGAGCTCGAGACGTTTGGGGGATAGGTAATGGATCCTGCTTGCCCTTCAGACAAGCGAGACCTAAGATTTCGCTTTGGTAGGGGTCGGATGAGGCGGTCGGGGTAGATTGGAGAAACGGTGTCTGGAGAGTGGGAGAGGGTGCTACTTCGCTGCCAATCACCTGCGCTTTGGTCAGCTCTTTCCGTATACAGCAAGCTATTGTACGTCGGAGTGATAGGTAGGTTTGGTATGCCGAGTCTGTGCATGGGCTAGAGGTGGTTGTTGCTAGACCCCGCACTGTGTGGGACGCAATGTAAGGTGGAGAGAAAAGTCATCTTACCGGCTGTGACCGCCATGTCAGGGCTTCGATCCGGCTGAGCAGTTGTGGAGAGACCGTCCTCAGTGTCCGAAAATTCTTCACTAATGGATAGCGACTCGAGGTCAGGTAAGCGGTCCTGTTGACTGAGGATCGTCAGACGGTTCGCTTGCTCCTCTGTGAATCATCCAAGATTACCCACCTCCTGCGGGTTCCAGCAAGCTTTGTAGGAGTCGAAGGCGCTGGCCGAATATTTTCCTTGGCGATGTTATTGACGGACATGAGACTTTGACATTCAAAACGAAAGGGTGACGTGAAAGCCGTGCGAAAATGGGCAGTGAAGCCGTGTAGCCAGCTAGTACAGTAGGTTGTCGGTAACGACAGCGGGAGTGCCAAGACCGTTGCCTCTGACCCCTTATTCATCATTTCGATGACTACTCCTCATCTCATCTCTTTCGCATTTCCAATCAAGTGATGTGCTACCATTATTAGACATGGCCACATAGTCGATGTTCCGGACCCGGACGCCTGCTCGACAGTATGCGTGCGACGCTGTCAGGATGGTCTCAGCGATTCATCTGACAGCTTTTCGAACCATGTCAAGACAATGGACTCCAATACTTAAAGGTTGAGCCGCGCCTACATATCGTCACGAACACTTGTTTCGCGCACGATTGCTCACACGTCGAGAGCATTTGCTCGAACATGATGTACAAACGCGTCATGCTCAGAGGTATTGAATTTGCAACCGCGCTTTGCTCACTGACTGGTGGTCTCTCAAAGCCGATCGCAAGCATTATGTACTCGACCCCGCTTTGTTAACAGAGGAAGCTGAACCACTAGACTTCCTCAGTCTCGAAATCAAGCCAAAAGAGCTGTCTTGTACAGGCCTTGGATATGAGTCTCCGTCAAAAATTGACTCTTAGTCCCAAAGGCGGCGTCCTGCCACTCATGTGCGATTGAACCAGGAGTCTCTACGCGCCTGACTCGACGCTCATACCTGAGCCAAGGTCATGAACATGGAGGACAAGCAACCACACAGGCCTCTCGAAGTACGTCAGTAGTACATTGAATGGTGTGAATGGCAAGTGTCATACGCAAGAGCTCACCCTGAGGCTTCTCATCAGCTATTGCTGGCTCTCATCGAGAAATATTGTGTTGCTCGCAATTTCCAGGCAAGCCATGCCTACAGGGTATGGCCGCGGCGGGTGCCCCCGAATTTGTGGCGGCTGGGAGGACACAACCTGACTTCTAGAGTCGACTATGGCCACCTACTGACATCGGAAAGTAAAGACGGGTTATATATCTGTATATGTGAGGCGCAGTCTACAACGAACCTCGACAAGTCGTGTCCTCTCAAATTTGCATAAGGTTGGGGGTCATCCGATGCGACCACCCCCTATATGAGATCAGATTGTGTGGCACGCGTGGGCACCACATGCTGACACAGGCGTGACGGACATCTGTGTGTTTTTGTGTGTGATTCACACTCGTGCCTGCCTCTAATGGAGCATGACGGTACGGCGAAGCTAAATACCTACAGGAGGAGGCCGGACCGGATGCCCATAAATTTGTGCAAATTTGGGAGGGCACGCCCTAGGTGGTTCCGTAGTCATCGCCGCCTTCGAGGCTGAGAGAGTCTAGTCTGACTCTACCTACTGACACAGGAAGTTTCAGGTCGATTAAGCGTGTGAGCGTCTCGAAGTATCGTGTAGACTGTACGCCACAGACTTGCGAGCATCCGATGCGGCCACCTCCTTGGCAATATGGTCTGATCTGATTGGGCTACCTAGCCCAATCCCTCTATGGTTCGTCTCCCTCTATGCACATTGCACCTTGTGGTGGTGGTCTCTCTGTGAGTAGCATCTTCTCCTGCCTCGCGCTCACTAATTGAGCTCCGGCTTTCCCTCCTGTCGCCCGTCCAATTTGTAGACGTGCTGGGTGACTGGCGGTGCAGTTGGGGCGCGCGCCATTAAGATCAGACCTCGTTCAGGTCGCATTGTTGCGTTGTGTCTCACTTGGGGAAAGTACGCTGGTCAGGCTCCAGCTATGCGTCTTAGTGACGTCGTCTTCACCATGCTAATAGCTCCCGTGTGCCATGCGGGTCGTAAGGCGCTGCCAACTGGCGTTCGTACTCCCCCGAGGATGGCTCGGTGACCTTCGCAGCGTCCCATTGCTCGCGTTTCCATACGAACTGGGAGAGCGATACGGACCTGATATAGATTTTCGTGGCTCGCGCCGCCAGCGTAGGGTCATTCAAGATCTGTCTGAGGTCAGTGTGCCGTGATGAGGCCGCCAGACCCTTCCATAGGACCTCTCGGCGTAGTGTGTTGTGTGGCGTGACAGGGAGATAGGTAGGTAGCAGGGTGTGTAGGTAGACATGTCTTTCCCTACTGGGAGCGGCCGAATTCCGCGCGCGTCCCATGCTTCTCCATCGTAGCTCCGCTCGATCGAATCTTTCCCCTCTCCTTGCAAAGCTCTTGCGCCCACGATTAGACCATTCTTCCATTGCGTACCTTGTCGAAGACTGCAGTGACATTTACTCAGCCTCGAGCAGCGCTTCAGCTCCCTACTCACAGACTCTCACCTTGACACAACCCAACGTTTAGCTCCCGAGATCACACAACCTCACCTCTCGTCACCTGTACAGTCGTGCATTGGACTGCTTCCTCCTTGACTCAGCTATCGTGAGAGTTATATCAGCTCGCTATCGAGGCCCGTTTTGAGGAGGCCGAGGGGGGCCTCCCACCAGTAGCATGTCGCCTCGCCGCTCGTCAAGAGCCCGAACCACCCAACCAAACCTCCCGAACAGTAACGCTGCCTCCTCCCAGTCGTCTAGCCGCGATCGGACGCGTTTGAACTCCCACCACGACAGTCAGCGTGGCTCTCTGAGCGACGACCACTCTGCCGAAGAGGATCAAGAAGCACATGATAGAGCCGAGGCGAGCGCGCGACAAACGCGACAGCGCAAGACTGAGCCGGTTGGCGACCACCAGGAACCCTCTACAGAATCCGCTGCCGTCGAAGAAGAGGATGACAACGAGGAAGAGGAGGTGACGCGATGCGTCTGTCGGCGCGAAGAATATCCAGGCAAGCCTGTGCCCCTCTCCGAGAGTGGCCGAACTCGATTCGAAAATGCTGCTTTACACAGGGGCCTCATGAACGGCAATGGTAATGATGTCGTGCCGGACGAAGGCGCTTTGTTCATACAGTGCGATACCTGTAAAGTATGGCAGCACGGCGGCTGCGTGGGCATTATGGAAGAAAATCAGTGCCCAGACAACTACTACTGCGAACAGTGTCGGCCAGAGCTACATGAACTTATGACTGGAGCGCGAGCGTAAGTTGGCTGCGAACAAGCAAGTTCGACCCCACCCCAAACCGCTATTCTGACAAGATCTGTAGGCAACGATATTCTCGCTATCTACCTGTGGTAGAGCCAGGTGCGGCAAAGACAGCCCGACGGCCATCCTCTGCGAACAAGCGCGATAGTGAGATTCGCCAGACACGCGAGACCGGCTCGAAGTCCGCTGCGACCAAAGCACCGCCAAGCTCACGGAGTCAGAGAGGCACTGTCAACAGCCGCGCAGCGTGGGAAGAGGAACAGATGATTTTACGTGCGATTGAAGCCAGTAAAGAATACGGTATCAGCAACGATGGCAATGTCGACACTACAGGGAAACGTCGGAGGGAAGAAAGCGACGTTTCCGACGAGTATGTTGTCGTACCCGTGTGAAATTTGGACTCCAACTAACAAAAGTTCAGTGAAGCAGTGCAGATAAAAAAGGCAAGGACGATTTCTGGCTCAGAGTCACCGTCTCAACGTTACAACCACTCTGCGGAACCAGGCTCCGATGAAGAGTCCAGAGCGAGGGGTCAGAATGGCAAAAAAGCGCGCGGCGTGGTCGCTCAGGCACAGCGCGAAAGGGAGCTCCGGGACCGAGAGAAGGAGCGTGAGAAGGAACGCGCTGAGGCTGCTGGTCGCCGTAAGGGGCGCGCTGAGCGCCGTCATGCAGACGGTAAGTGCATGCTGGCTTGCATCGCACTTCACACAAGTGCTAATTGGTAGCGTCAGAATCAGAACCACCCGAGGATGACAAAGGGACGCCTTCGGCCAGCAGAGGCAATGGGAAACCCAAGCCCGCGCCGCCAGTCAAGCATAGTCAAGCAACGCCTACCTCAGTAGCCTCTCACACGAAGAAGAACGCGCGATCTCAGCGGAAAGGGCGCGTTGGGCGCAATCAATATACGCGGGACAAGGAGCCAGAGGCGGAAAAGCAATCGCCGCCCGGATCTCGGGATAGCGACGAGGGGCTCAACAGCGGTGATGGTCACCACCATCTGCTTGCAAACGGGAGCAAGCCATCACGACCCCGTCATATCAATCCGAATCGTACCAGTCTGAACGAGCTACGAAAGCGGGCAGCAGGCATTCTGGAGTACATTTCGAGAACGCAGGTAGAAATGGCAGGGGAGAAGACGCCGCCGGGGACATCAACGCCAATTCCCAGCGAAGCCAGCCGTCGGTTAGGTCAGAGCAAGCTAAAGCAGGAACTCGGAAGTGGAATGGATGAGGGACAGCCAGGAGTCGACGAGCAGCGAGTGGAGCAAGAGCACCCAGCTGACAAGTTGAGAGTGGATGAGACTGCATTTGCCATGCTGCAGCCGCGCGACATGATGGACGTGCTGACACGCGAGCTGCTGCTGTGGCAGAAACAGCACGGCAAATATGGGGAGAAGGCCTGATCGACAATGGATCAGCACCGTGTACAAAGAGTGTCAAGCAATGGGTGAAAGAGAAGGCACACTCGTTGATGTTCTGCATACGTCCAGCTTATTGGATCCCGTCTTCTTGCTGAACGATCCGTAGGCTAGCGGCAACCGTTGCGCACCATCAATGAGGCTGCATACAAATGAAATTCCTTTAGCAACAAGGTGTTTCGAAGACCCTGTTGGAGACCAGGGCGAAGCGGGGTTCGAGGTCGGGGGTTCATATATTGCCAAGATGAAGCAGAGCTCCAGCCACTGACAAGCGCGGGAGCTGTGAGAAGTCACTCACTGACAGACCCTTGACCCGGGGTATAAGCACGCTGGGCTCGAGCGGGGGCAATATGAATGTGCCGTTGCTGTGCATGGCAGACGGTTCAGTTGCGAAGACGTCCACTTTGGCCCCACTGTGAAAGGAAGATCAAGGCGTTGCTGCGCGAGATCTTGCCACCGGCAGATGCCCATGGTGCGGCTCTTGATCGACAGCGCACCAACGGCTATGACGATGAATGGACTGTAGCAGTTAGCAGCGGCCTGAGCAGCGTGCGTGTAAATCTCTGCAGTGGCACGGGTGGGTATTTGGAGGCATCCAGCAGGCCAGGTCGAATGGATGCGTCGAGTCGCACGGAAGGGTGGAGAAAGGTTGCAGATTTGCAGTGGCGGATCTGTCTCGCAAGTTGCCTGAGCCGGCTCGACAGCAACAAGCATAGAAATTGTAAGGCAGCTGCAGACGGTGGCTAACGATGTCCGCGATGGCTAGACCTGTCCGTGGCCGAATCTCGGACGCTGCGCGAATCACAGCCTTTCCTTTCTCATCAATTACATCAACCCCGTCATGTACATACGTACACAATGAAGCCCCGCTCGTGGCACTGTATGGCCATATATATCCCAGCTACTGCATGCGCTCCGCCTTTCTTTCATCCCAATCATCTCCCTGAATTCATCCATCATGGCCCCTTCCGCATCTACTCCCTTGACCCACCACGCTGCTGACGGTCGTCACAACGGTGATATCTACCGTGACTACATCGACGACCGCGCTGCCACCGCCCAGGACACTTTGTACACAACCAGCAATGGCGTTCCCATGCCCCACCCCTACGAGTCTCAGAGGGCAGGCGAGAACGGCCCTCTACTGCTTCAGGACTTCCATTTGATCGACCTGCTCTCGCACTTCGACCGTGAGCGCATCCCCGAGCGTGTCGTCCACGCAAAGGGTTCCGGTGCTCACGGCTTCTACAAGACCACCGACCCCGCCGACGATCTTTCCATCGCCGACATCTTCCAGGCTGGAAAGACATGTCCCATTACTGTCCGCTTCTCCACTGTCGGTGGCGAGTCCGGTTCTCACGACTGTGCTCGCGACCCTCGTGGCTTCTCCGTCAAATTCAGGACTGACGAGGGCAATTGGGATCTCGTTGCGAACAACACCCCTGTCTTCTTCCTACGCGATGCCGCCAAATTCCCTCACTTCATCCACACACAGAAGCGTGACCCTGCCACCCACCTTGGCTCTGGCGACGACTCCACCATGTTTTGGGACTACTTGTCTCAGAACCCCGAGTCTATCCACCAGGTCTTGATCTTGATGGGTGACCGCGGTATCCCGGATGGATATCGTTTCATGCACGGGTACTCTGGCCACACCATGAAGTTGGTCAATAAGAACGGTGACTGGGTCTACTGCCAGTTCCACATGAAGTCCAAGCAAGGAACCAAGTTCATCACGCAGGCCGACTCTGCCAACAAGTCCCCTGATCACTCTCAGAAGGACCTTTACGAGGCTATTGAGAAGGGTGACTTCCCCGCATGGGACCTCGCTGTGCAGACCATGACGCCCAAGCAGGCCGAGGAGGCCTGGGAGAAGAAGCGTATCAACGTCTTCGATTTGACCCATATCTGGCCTCACAGTGACTACCCTCTCCGCAAGATCGGAGAATTCACCCTGAACGAGAATGCGAAGAACTACTTCGCTGAGATCGAGCAAGTAGCTTTCAACCCCTCGCACATGCCTCCTGGCATCGAGCCCTCGGCAGACCCTGTATTGCAGAGCCGTCTCTTCTCATACCCAGACACCCACCGTCACCGTGTAGGTGTCAACTACCAGCAGCTGCCAGTAAATGCCAGCCGGACATCTTACCGTATGGCCAACTTCCAGCGTGATGGAACCATGGCTTTCTACAACCAGGGTTCCCGTCCCAATTACTTGAGCTCTATCGAGCCAATTTCTTTCCGCAACCGCAGCATTGACTTGGACAAGACCCACGGCCACTTCATCGGCAATGCAATCAGCTTTTTGTCTGAGATTCGCCCTGAGGACTTCAATGCACCCCGCGCGCTGTGGGAGAAGGTTTGGGATGAACCTGCTCGCGAACGCTTCATTGGTAACGTTTCCGGACACATGAGCACTTGTCGCAAAGAGGAGATCATCAAGCGTCAGATTGGCATTTTCCGTGAGGTCTCCGATGACCTTGCTACTCGCCTTGAGAAGGCTACTGGTGTTAAGGGTTACCCAGGAATCTCTGGCCTGCGCTTCAACGGCACTCGTATGTTACCATGATCCCCGTCAGTCGATGAAACATCACACTAATTCTTTCGCAGACAACGGCATGACCACTGACAAATCGCTTCGTTACGCCAACGGCATGTCGGGTCCATTCGTTGCGACCGCAGGTGGTAACAACGGTGCACCCGCGTCTGGCACTCACAAGTCGAGTGTGCTTAACTAGTTCTGTGTAGGATGATGCAAGACTACTAATGACTTGGTGAGCGCAGGCACGGCGGTAGATCCGCACGATTGGAAACTGTAAAATAGTAATGTCTTCGGGACGTCTCCTATGTCTGCCGAACGAAGCGCGACACGAATTCAACGAGTTACGATCACACCTGCCACTTTTCTTAACTTCCTCGATTCCGAGACGAGCCTTAATGCGCCTGTTCCCGTGCGCTCCGAACTTAAGTCGCTCGTGCCCTCCGATTTTCGCGATGAGTTGATAATGGCATGCGGATTCTGAAGGAGAAGAAAAGTGTAAGCGACGTCATGGGACGTGCCACTAAGACGCTGTGCAACTAGACTGGACGAATTAGGTTTTACTACGCTGAAGACGGTATGATCTCCTGCAGCTAAGAAGGTGACAGGACATGGATCCTTGCAGTCAAGAGCACGAAGAATGGATGTCCAGCTGCCAATAACATAGATTAGAAGAGACTCGTGAGGACACGCTATATCAAGAAGTTGTATACAGCATGTGAGACCGGTGACAAGAAAAATATGGGGGCTACAGTGGCGTTAGGATTCAAGACTCCGGCATCGATATACCAAAGATGAGGTATACGGCGCATACTAACATGTCAATTAGATGCATATTCAATGACACGCGATTACGGTGATTCCGCAATTTCGTTCAAATTTTCATTTTCGGATTCGATGAGCTGAAGGCATGCTGCGCTCCAGGTCATACGCTGCTGACGCCGTGATGCTTCTGCACTTTTGCTAGTCAGTGACTGCTTGCCTTGCATACGGCGATCATGAATGCCGTAACCACCACTTACCCTTGACAGCGTCAGGTCACGTGCCGACACCGGGCCCATCTCTTTGAAACAGTTCGCACTTTTTTCTTGGACTTCTTTCCCTTTGTCGTGATGACATGCACGTGACAATGTGTAGGCCCTGCAGCGTACAGATCTGACGGCTAAGACTGCAAAGTCGCAAACCACTTGTACCATCAGCTGGCATCTCAGCTGACTGGATACGAAATATCAGGTTGACGAGCCATTTGGGAGTCGCGATGTCGGTGCCGAGCCATTCGAATTCCGGAGGTTCTGCAGTAAATCGCCGACCGGCCACAACCTGTACCTCACCACGCTCCCGTGCCTCCGCCGCGCATCGAGAACCGTCTGCCTGCGGGCATCAACGTCCGGCAGGTCTCGAATGCGTAAGGCGACAGTCACATGTTGCGTGCGACCTATGCTGGTTACGAGACCCAGTCGGGTCGGAGCATCACATCCCAGCCTCACTAGTCATGCTTCTAGACAGACACGCACTTTCCGGTAGGAGCATTACTTAACCTCCATACCAGCCCTGGCAACTTGCCGACCCTCGACTCACCCACATTGGTCAAATGGCCGCACGCGTGGTCTGTAGCAAGCGGAGACTGGGGCCGGTTCCTTTTGCCCGACCCTCCTACCTTTGCGGAAGGATGAGAGACGTGGCTGTGATACCAGCCTGTGGGGAGCCGATGTCATTACACAACAGGCGTGCTCAGCTTTCGTGCCAGTCAGTATTTGAGCAAATCACTGCGCTGCTTGGGCCATGAAGTATTCGAAGCCAACCCTTCTCGCTTCAGAATTCATCTTTTGCCCGTCTAAGCTACGCCTCAATCACAAAACAATCACACTCTTGCGAAAGCTTTGAGTAAACTCCTAAAATGGTACAAAAGATCACCTTCGATGAAGCGCATGCCTGCATGAGTGCCTGCTACGAGTGGGCAGACTCTTACGATAGCAAAGACTGGAAGCGCCTAGAGAAATGGTAAGCCACCTTATTACTATCCGTGCTCGCACCTTCCTTCCCACCTTTTGTGACCGCGTTGGACAATGTCTGGACTTGTCGCAGCTGACCACGAATCCTCAGCATCGCACCAACTCTTCGCATTGACTACAAGTCCTTCCTTGACAAGCTGTGGCCTGAAATGCCAGCTGCCGATTTCGTCGCCATGGCCTCTTCCCCCAATGTCCTTGGTGACCCTCGTCTGAAGACACAACACTTCATCGGCGGAACCCGTTGGGAGAAGGTCTCAGACGATGAGATTGTTGGCTACCACCAACTGAGAGTGCCACACCAAAAGTACAAAGACGACGCTTGCACTATCGTTGATGTGAAGGGCCACGCGCACAGTGCGAATACGCATTGGTATCGACGCGTGAATGACGAATGGAAGTTTGCAGGTCTGAAGCCGGAGATCAGATGGTTTGAGTACAACTTTGACAAGGTCTTCGAGGAAGGACGTGGGGAGCTTGGTGAACGCGATGAAGCGACCACGGACACGGCGCGGACGAAACCTTCCACAGTCGACGCCGACAGCAAGCGCACAGAGCAGGTCTCAGTCCACGAAGTCCACCCCAACCAGCTGCAGGAAGGCAAGGATGGAGAGGGTCAGCGAATTCTAGCGGCGGCTTTCTAAGCATGTAGCTGCTTTACGGAAGCCCACGAGAGGCAACGAAGATACTGGTCATCCGTTGAACATTGCTCATTGATTCATGTCTACTCTGCGACTGTTCTTGTACTCACAAGGCCTTGCTTTCTGCATTTCGGTTAGTGAGACGCCTTGAAACTATTTTGTTGGGTAGAGACAGACTACAGAGGGAGGACTTGACGCCCTAAGCTTGTGCCACCTAGCTCCTTATTGCGTTTTGAAGAGAAGGATCGCGCAGTGTCCCAGATAAAAATAGATAAAGTGCTTGGTCTCGTGGGTCACAAAGCTGCCAAAGTTACGGCCCACGATGCAGTGCCAGGTCGCGCCCTTCCTTACGTCAAACTGTAGAATGGTGAGCGACTCCTCCAAAGGCAAGGCAGAAGGAATAACGAACCTCTTTTTTGATGTGCTGAGCAATATCCTGCGCGGAGAGATCAGTAATGTCGTAGTTTGAAAACGTGGAAGTTGATCTCACTCTTTCCACTGAATATTTCTGCATAGCCTCTGTCGCTGCACACGGAATAGGTCAGCTTTGGTGGGGATGACTTGGAACAGGGAGTCGAGAGGCATACCAACTTCGATGGCCTCGGCTTGCATCTCATCCGTCTGAGATATGAGAAGTTAACACCGGTCCAAAAGCACGTCCAAAGAACCGAGTCTCATCGACATACCATATCGACTGATTTTACCTGCGCTATGGGTAGAAGCCCCGTTAGAATCAAGTTTTGTTTACAGGCTCGAAGAAGACTCGACGTACCTTCCAGCCTTTCTGGCTTGTCCGTGGCGCGTTCTTCTTTAGTCGCAGACATCTTCAGACCTTGTTGACTTCGCGTATATTGGCACTGAAATTGAGGTCAGTGAGCGCGTGTTATAATACCCTCTGTGACCCGTGCCGAGACGCTTGTTGTTTGTCGACTCGTGGAGCGCAAAGAGCCGCCAAGGGTCCACTTACGTAACCAGACCCATCCTGCCTGGTGACTTTTTTTTTCTGCAACATCTGGGCGAAGAACATTCATGACTTTTGCCCTCTGTCTCTACAGCTGTGCAATCCCTCGAACCGATCCGCAATGGCTTCATCACGATTGTTCGTTCGCAACCTGCCACCCACGATAAACGAGGATGACTTTCGTGGCCATTTTGCCAAACGCTTTGTCCTCACCGACGTCAAGCTCTTCCCGCAGCGGAGGATTGGCTATGTTGGGCTAAGAACAGCAGATGAGGCTATAGCTGCGGTGAAATATTTTAACAAGAGCTTTATACGTATGAGTAGGATCAACGTTGAGCTCGCTACCGCTCCAGATGTGAAGAAGACCCCCACAGCGCGAGTGTCCAAAAACTTACCGCCTCTTGCCGCGGGCGCGCCTGTCGTTCAGGAGGAAGACAAGTCATTACCAAAGAGGAAGCGAACTGCTGAGGAAGACTTACCAGAAGACAAGAAGCGAAGGTTTGAAGTAGCATCAGGACCGAACGCTGTCGAAGTTTATCTCAACCAACAAGCAGACGCAGCTGAAGGGGATAATGGCGAGGAACCAAGAAACGGCAATGACCCGCCAGCGTCCGATGTGGACTGGATGAGGTCCAAAACAAGCAGGCTGCTCGGTCTTGAGGACGATGAAGACAAAGTAGACGACTGGAATCAGGAGACGCCGACCGTCTCTCTCAGCCTCGACCAGGCTCCCGTCTCGGATGCTGAACCGCCAGCCCAACAGCCAACCCCACCGCCCGACGCAGACGAGACCCCAAAGGCAGAAATTTCGAGCGAGAATATCCTAGGTGAAGAGGACAAGATTCGTGAGTCCGGAAGGCTCTTCCTCCGGAACCTGCCCTACACGATTCAAGAAGAAGATCTGCGAAAACTGCTGAACTCCCAGGGTAGCATTAATGAGGTATGTGCTAGAGAATTTCGTTGATTCCACATTTGCGTTCAGGGATGATTTTCCTGATAGGGACATCTGATTTTATCATTGATGTGAGCAGGTTAGAGTATTTTAGTAGATGCTTCTCGTATTCTGAAACAACGCAGCACTTGTCAAATCCATCTTGAAAAATCTCGGTTGGACATGCGCTAAGAGGACAACAATTTTAGATACATGTCCCGCTTGATCCGAAAACAGGACAAGCAAAGGGCTTCGCCTTCGTCTCATTCGATGACCGCGAAGAAGCAGTGGCCGCTCATAAGCAGCTCGATGGATCGACATTCCAAGGCAGACTTCTACACGTCCTCCCAGCTGCAGCAAAGAGGCACACCAAGCTTGACGAGTATGCAATCTCGCAGCTTCCAGTCAAGAAGCAGAGAGAGCTGCAACGTAAAGGCCAAGCTTCCTCCTCAACTTTCAATTGGAACTCACTTTACATGAATGCTGATGCTGTGGTGTCATCCCTTGCCAGCAGGCTCGGCGTTGCGAAATCCGAGCTCTTTGACCCAACATCCACCGATGCCGCTATCAAACAGGCGCAGGCCGAGACCCACGTCATCCAAGAGACTAAGGCTTACTTCGAAAAGAATGGCGTCGATCTCGGTGCTTTTCAGAAGAAAGAGCGAGGAGACACATCAATTCTGGTTAAGAACTTCCCATACGGCACCAGCTCAAATGAGCTCAGAGAACTTTTTGCTGAGTATGGCGAGGTGTCTAAGGTTTTACTTCCACCGTCAGGTACAATCGCTATCGTTGAACTCGCTCAGCGTACTCAAGCCCGCGCTGCATTTCAGTCCCTTGCATACCGCAAGTTCAAAAGCTCTATGTTGTTCCTGGAAAAGGCGCCGAAGGATCTGTTCACAAAGTCAACGCATGCGCAAAAGGAGACAAATGTCACCGCTCCCGATGTGCGCGCGGCGGGCGAAATGCCCAAATTGTCATCTACAGACCTTCTTCAGTCTAGTGTAGAAGAGGAGCAGTTTAACACTGGCGCACTTTTTGTCAAGAACCTCAGCTTTGCCACCTCTCAGGCACGATTCGAAGACGCGTTCAGATCCTTGGACGGATTCATGTCGGCGCGTCTCAAAACCAAAATCGATGCTAAGACTGGCAATACGTTGAGCATGGGGTTCGGGTTTTTAGAATTTCGCTCTGTGGAACAAGCAAAGGTAGCTCTGCAAGCCATGAATGGCTTCTCTCTGGATGGTCACCAGCTCGTGGTTCGTGCTTCCCACAAGGGCAATGATGCGGCCGAGGACCGCCGCAAGGAGGATAAGGAAAAACAACGAAAGGCACGGAAGAGTAAGATCATCATCAAGAACCTCCCCTTTGAAGCCTCTCAAAAGGATTTGCGTGCCCTTTTCAAATCATATGGAC